>WAAE01011193.1:0-83111 GCA_013400495.1 Nicator chloris | reverse complement strand
CCCCCGCCCGCCGCACCCGGCCCGCTCCGCCCCCGCCCCGTCCCCGCGCGCTGACCTCACCCCGCCGCGCACCCCGCGCCCCCATTGGCGGGCGTCACGTCCGGGGGGGCGGGGCTTCCGCCGCGCCCATTCATAACCCGGCGGGCGGGGCTGCTGCCGCTTGGGCGGTGTTGGGGTTCCTGGCTGGCGGTGTCCGGAGGCTCGCGCTCGGGGCTGCCCCGGGGGGTGGTGTCTAGTGAGCTCCCCCTCGGGGGCTCCTTCGCCCCTTGCCCGCTCCGCTCTTTTGCTACGAGAGTCCTCAGCCCCTGGCCGAGCGTGCCCCGACCCGGCTCTCCGCTGGTGGTACCGGCGCCGTCGCTGCCGCCCCCTGCCGAGTGCCGCGCCGCTATGCTGGAACGGCCCCGAGGGAACAGACCCAAAACCGGGGCTGAGACCCAAAAACCCAGTTACGAGGCGCCCGGTAACAAGCGTTCTGTGTGGTGCGGGCAGGGCTGGGGATCGTGGTCGCGGCCCCTCTCCCTGGCGGGGACGTGGCTCCGCTGCCAGCGCTGGGGCTGCCCTCGCACCCCGGGGCACCAGGCGCCGCCGGCCGCGATGCGGTGTGGTCGGCGTTCCCTGGGAGCAGGCCCTCCGCACCACTGAGGCGGCTCCTCGGGGCTGGCAGGCAGCAAAACGATGCTGGTAAACGAGTGGTCTGTAGGGAGCTGCCTAAGCACCCAGCCATCCCTGCAGCTACGTATTTGAGCTTAACCTCCTCCGCTCCTTGGCATTCAGTTCTATCGCCAGCAGCCTGTGTTCTGGGAGAGCCCTCATCGCTCAGGCAGGGTGGCCTGTATGGTGAACCCAGGCTGGAGGGGATGGCAGGAACACAGCTGGGGGCCCCAACTTGCTTTGGTACCCAAAGTGCTGGAAGGGATGATTGGAGTGCCAATGAATGTATCTGTTTCAGTCCTGCTAGGTCAGCAAATAATAGTGGGGAAGTTACCTGGCATGGGCCTCAAGGTGCTTGCACAAGACTCTGGATGGCAAGTAACTATCTGATGCTAAAGTCTGTCCCAACCTACTTTCCTTGGCGCTCATATCCTACATTAAAAGTGTAGCAGGTTTGCCTTCCCTGGGTTGCAATCCCCCTTTCCAGCTGCCCGATACAGAGGGGTCTTACACCACCTGAGGGACAGAAACTTCAGCCAAAAGCTTCCCTATGCTCTTCCATGCATGATCCAGGAATGAGCTAAGGCTGCTGTGTCCTTTCCTCTTCTCCCTGCACTGATGCAGAGTTGAGGAGGAGAAATGCACCCTAATGTGTGCGAAGACAGTGTCTCTTCAGGAAATGTGATGAGAGCTTACTATGGAAGGGTGCATTACTGATAGAAAGTGCAGGTCAATCCTGTAGTTGGAGCCAAGAGAAGACAATTCCCTTCAAAAATAATTTGACTGTGGGGAGGACTGTTGCAGGAAGAAGTTGGGAATAGTAAGAAAAAGTCAGATTCTGAGAACAAAGTCATATTTGTGGCTGGTGTAGATATAAGTACAGGGGTCAGAAATTTTGGACAATGACCCAATAGTGGGGAAGTGTCATTAAATATTAATCTATTCGTTAGCCCTGTAGTCCTTCTCTGAAACATTTGTCACAGCCCACATTTCAGAACTGGGATGCTGTTCAGAAAAAAGAGGTCAGCTTCTTGAAAGGTGAACCAAGGCAGCTCGCAGAGGCACCTTCTGTCAGGCACAGGAAGGTGGAATCCCATTACTGCAAATTTGCTCTGCAAATTAAGCCTCTGGGGACCAGTTTCAAACAGAAGAGGAAGGCTATGAGCTTTGCTGCCTGTGCCAAGGATGGTAGCTGTTGCAATTAGATTTTGAGGATGGAGTGCTGGTGAGCCTGTAGTACCATGGTGCTGCTCCCTGCAACAGGGAAGTGTAGGAGGGAAGTGAAAGCTGTTGGGTTTCCAGCTGAACTGCCCTGCATTTGAGGTACCCACACTGTCACCAACTTCACAGCACCAGTGAATACTTCAGGTCTGAATATTTGCATCTGGAAAAAAGCAATGAGGTTGTCATTTTAGACCACAGAAAAATAAACCTCTACAGATCACTGCTAGCAGGTTTTATCTGTAGGATTCCCGAGTTACAGTCCGATTGCTCCAGAGAGATCTGGATCCCATTGTGCCAGGCAGAGCCTGCTCCAGGAGATGTGTGTGCCTGTAACCGGGGAGAGAGTGGCTATGGTCATCTGTTGCCTTTTTGAAGACCTTTCTAAACCAGCCATCACACACTGTTTATAACTTTCCTATGTCACAGACTGAAATCGGCCTGTGCCCAGCCCACTTCATTGCTGCTGCTCAGGCCCTGTGGGCAGCATGGCAGGAATCACACAGCCAGCTTTCAGCTTTTTGGGTGGAGAGTTATCCACAGCCTGGGCAGGCACTGGAGGCTGAGCACTCCAGAAGAGGAAGCCTACCTTTCTCTGCCTGCATCTGCCACCTGGCAGGTAGATGATGGAGCAGAAACCAGTGCATAATAGAAATTCTGCCTGAAGATGAGGAAGAATCAGCAGGGAAAGGGTATTTCAGTGTATCTACATGGCAAGAACATGAGTCACCAACCCCAGGTTTGCTCTGGCCACTGCTACCTGCTAAGGGTCTGCAAGTTTGCAGGTGGCTTTTGGCCCTGGTTCATTACCCTATGCACTCTTCCAAATAATTTATATCTTCATGTGGCTGACAGTTGTCTGGGAATCTGTCCAAACCTTTAAATGAAAGGCCAGGATAGGGAATTTGTTTTCTATTTCTGACTTTGTAACTTAACACCTGCCCAATCTGTGGCAAGTCACTTGGGGCCAAATTCTTAGAGAGGTAGATTAGTGTGGGCTCCTCAGTATTGGGTCTCTGTTGGTGTCCACCTATAGCTTTAGATGCCTTCAAAATTTAATTCCTCAGAGTTCCTGGCTCAGCTGTCATTTAAATCTGGAGGTACCTTCCACTTTTTTAATATGAAAAATTTCCTACTGCTTCTTCACACACTTGGATGCATGTTAGTTTTGATGCTGTTGAGTAATGTCCTTGACTGATTCACTGGGCATTAGATGTTTCTCCATCTACAGAGTTCAAACCTGAACACTTGCTTCTTGCACTGAAATCCACTCAAAACATAGGAGAAAAATGCTCACTTTCTCAGCTGTCCCTATCCCCTTTTTTAAAATCTGGTAACTCTGTGCTGAAAGTGTTTGCCCAAGCAGGAGACCTAAAATTACCCCCACAATTTCCAGGAGAGCATCCTCTCTGAGGGGATGGAATGGGACGCCCCTGCTGAGACTGGCTTGTTATAGGTAACTACCTGGGGTAATCACTCTGCTAGACTACCTGTGGGTCTCACATTTCCAGCTAAATGGGATTGATAATATTTTCCTGGCTAATAGGACAGCATGAGAGCTGATTTATCACAACTGTCACGTGTGTCATGATCCTAGGGGAAAAGGATAAAAATACAATGCAGCGAAGATGTTTGAAAGGGCTTGTTGACAGACACATGTGCAGTTAAAAATTGTTACTTTGTTCTATGCTTAGAAATCACCATTCTTTGTGCCACACACGTGCTTTTCCCTGGCTGAGCGCAACAAGGATTTCCAAAGAATAAAGCAAAGCCTTGCAGAACCAGCAACCTGGAGCTCCAGGCTTGGCTCTGTATTTGTAAGCCTGGTTTCCACAGATGCCAAGTACCTGCAGATGCCACTTTGGTTTGGGTGATCATGTGCAGATTGAGGAGCAAAGCTTTTAGCAGAAGTCCTCAAATTAAGGCTGTGGGAGAGGAACTGACTCCTATTTGATATTTGTTCACCTTCTGGTGGAAGGCAAAGTCAGGGCTCTCCCTTTATTCAGTGGTCAAAAATGCCAAGTTAAACTTGGGAAAGCATTTTTTGAAGTCCACTCCCCTGTCTGGAAAGAGTTAAGGCTGCCTCAAAAACTGTCTCTGCCTTCAAATTGCCCTTAACCAGCGTTGTGGTGCTTTATCAAAAGACAAAGGAAGAGGGGGAAAAAAGGGGGGAAAACCACAACAGATTTTCAAAGACTTGTTTGTGGAATGCTAATTTTCTGTTAAAATTATTCCTCATTGGGGCAAATTGAAGTGATCTTTGCTCCACAAATTCATACTAGTGCTATGGTTGCTTATCATCTCTTGGTAATATCACATGGGAATAAAAATACCGACTCGTACCCATTAAAATAGCAGAGATGTAACTGTTTCAGCTTCAACATTGCAACAGCTGTTTCTCATGTCCTCAGAAATAATTGGCTGTTTAAATGTGAGAAAATCACAGTGATTTTATAAGTTGTTTATTTTTAAGGAAAAATGTAACTGTCTTTTGTTAAGAAGGTGAGATTTTCAGGTGAGTTGGAGGGATAGCAGTGTAGGCACCTGATTTACCATGATATTAAACAGATAGTAAAACCAGAGGCTTATAAATGTTAAGATCCTAATCTCAAAGCAGAGCTCTGCTGGGCAAAAACCAAAGACATACAAGGCATTGCCTGAAACTTGCTGTAGGGTTGGGGCCCTGGTGTGCTGGTTGTGGAGCAGGATGGCAGTGCTAAGGGTCTGAATAGAAGCAGCTGGCTCTGACAGTAGCATTGTATGAGATTCATTTGAGGACTTAGCACTCTGTGGCTATTTTGAGTGCATCAATTCATAGAAGTCTCTCTTTGGGTCCAACCTAATTTGGAAACAACTTAAATCCATGAACATCTAATGTGGTGTCGGTGGGAAAGCTCCTGGGCTGCCTGAATGCCTGCTCTCAGGTGTGATCAGGACTGGAGGTGACTTGGGGGCAACCAGCAGCAAAGTTCCTGGGTCCTACCTGACTCTCCCTGCACAGAGCTGGTGGCCCAGTTCTCCATCTGAGTTTAACTTTTCCCTCCATAACCCCTGGGAAGAGACTTGGCCAGCAACTGCTCCGGGGAAGGGCCTCCCCCTTCACTGTCCTGCGGGGCAGGAGGTCTAGCAGGGGGGAATGTGGGCAGTGGGGGAGTGGCTGGGTGGTGGGCAGCATCCTGCCAGAAGCCCTGCAGAGGTGCCATGGGTTAAATCTCCACCTCCAGTTTTGGGAAAGAACTGGCAAACACTTTCGCTTTGTGAGTTTGTGATCCCCAAGGTGGGAAAAGGGAGGCATTGAATGACTGCACCATTCTGTCCCCAGTATTTCATAAGGGCTTTTTTAATTAGCAATCTGCCTATTGCTTCTCCTGGCATGTCCTTGCGTTTTGCCGTTGTTCCCTCCTCTCCTGGGCTGGATGGAGAGCACGTGGGGCTCGTGCAGCGTACGAGGAGCCTGCATGGAGCCAGCTGGGCTTTGGCCCTGAGCCTCAGTGGGACAAAGGGTCAGCTCCAAGGGCTCCTCAGACACGAGCTGCAGGGCTTTTTCCCGCAGCGTGTGTTTGCTCTGCAGGCTGCCTAATAATAACTGTTCCACTGCAAAGGCAGGCTGGTGAAGGAGGGCTCCTGGGCGGCTGCTCTCCCCCAGAGCACCGGCAGCCTTAGCAGAGCCTATTTATTGGCACTTCTTTTCTTGAGGAGTAATAACTTCCAGATTTACTCCTTTCTAACTGAGCATCTTTCAAAGTGGGTGTAGAACTATTTAAATAGCTTCTGTGGAGGTGGGATGAGAAATTGCTCTTATTCCATAGTCTGCAATCAGCACCAAACAAGCATTTTCTCCACTGCACACACAAACAGGAAAGTATCTGCCAGCAGCCTCAGCACTTTAGATGTGATTTTCTGCCCGTGGTGTAAGACACAAGGAATTTCACTAACATCAACAGAGTTTCAATAGTGTAGTTTTATTTTACTTTATTCTAAATCCAGTTAAATCTCCATATTTTTTTTCACTCTAGGGACTTCTTAGTGCTCCAGGAGGAAATGAACCCCCACCCCAGTGCAGAGCCAGTGCAGAGCTGCTGCAGCCCTTTCTTCCCAGCATAGCTGGGCTGTGGCATGGTTCTACACAGCTGTTTGCCTGGGTTTTGGATGGGTCAAGGAACAGCTCTGTGACCCACTTCTTCCTGGACAGCCAAGTACATGCTACTACACCAGAGAGGAGCTTCCCTGCAAGAGACAGAGGCTATGAATGCCCTGAGGTGCCCTTCTGAGATATCTGAAGTTGGGCCCTTTGCTTTTCCTGCTCACCTGAGGAAAGAGCCTCAAATCCAAGGGTGGGCAGAAAAGACCTTGTTAAAGAGGGCAAGGCTCCAGACTTCTCCCTGCTTGGATGGAGCAGAAATGCAGTGGAGAGCACACAGTACAAAGAGCTGTCAGAGGGGAGCCAGGCTCCCTGGTGGCTTCCAGAGAGAGCTCCTGCCCCTGTCAAGTCAAAGTGTAGCCATTTACCCCAATAAACCCTAACAAAAGTTTGGGTCCTTGCTGAGTCAGTTCTGTAGCTGGTGATGTGTGTATTTTCGTGCATGCCTTTTCTTTTGGTGCAAACATGGGTGGCAATCTGATTAGCTTATGATTCATGATTTGGCTAATGTCCCTACTTCCCCCAGTCCCCACCTGTTCAAATAACTACTACTGTAATGTAGGCTGTTAACTTGAAATAACTTTTCCAACCCCTTTGGTAAATGAGCTCTGGAAACTCTTTAAATTTTGTCCAGAGGCAGAAGTTGTAATAATTTAATCAAAATGCTTTTCAAACCAAGTCAACATGGTGCATAACTCTATGTGAGCATTTAAGAGGAAACAAGTTTACTTTGAGCTGTCTGTGTTCAACTAATGCCATGATCAGACATGCTATTTGTGCCAAAGCCTGGTTTCCAGACCCTACTGCTTGGCACTGCTTCGTGCCAAAGCCCATCCCCTCCCCAGCTCTGCCACACAGAAATACAGCTTCTCACCCAGCCCTGACAGCAGGAACCAGGTGAGCAAACCCTCCCATTCAAGGAGTCACAGCTGATCTGGAATATTGTGCCAGAGCAGGGTGAGGAAAGGCTGCTCCAAGCAGTTTGGCTGTCAGACCTCAGGAGAGCAGAGGGAAAGCCTGCACAAGCAGCATGGTGGATTGAGGCTGGTGACTTGAGCCACCTCTGCTACTGTCACATGAGCAGGCTGGGCACTGCTCCTTTGGTCACCTGTCCTGTGCCCATCGCTCACCAGCACAGTTAACCCAGCCTGAGGGGGTTACAGCAGCGGCTCCATATGCCCTTTGCACCAGATCAAACAGATCGGTCAGGCTCAGGACAACTTCCCAAAAGCCTTAAAATATGTAAGTGATACAGTAAAATAAAAAATAAATAAATAAATAAAGGAAATCCTGGTACTGAACTCTCCAGAGGATTGATTTAGTCTATTCCTCAACAGTCTGAGATATTGCTACATAAAAGTTGGATCATTTTCAAGCACACATGCATTTCAGCCTCAGTGCATACAATCCTCAGGAAGACCATCACGCAAATCCTGATCTCACCTGGTCCTCTTCTGGCCAGGAGTTCCCCTGCACTTACCTGCCTCATTCCCTGCACAGCCCTCAGCTGCTGCTTTGGTACCCTGCCATGTGTTTAGCTCTCGTTCCCTCCATTTCCATGGATGTCTAATCCTTCTGTAAATCCACCTTTCACCAGTGGCAGGTCCTCGGGTTGGGTCATCATGGGCAGAGTCCAGAGCCTCTGAGCTTCCCAAAACCAGGTGGAAGGCAGCAGGGAGAGGACCAGGTGTGTGACCATGCTGCTACAGTCAGCACCCAGGTTTTTCACCAGGGTAGGTAGATGCTTTGCCTGTGGGTAAAAGCAGTAGGTTCACCAAGGAAGTGCCTCTCCATAGGTGGTGTTCTGATTTCACCCCTGGCAAACAGCATTAATATAATACATCAAAGTTGGCTGCATTAATAGCAAACCAAGGGAAGGGATTTGCTATACATGCTAGCTTACTTTTCAAATGCAAATGTCTGTTTTAAATCAGATTAAGACAGAAGGAAGCCTAGAGAATGCCAATAATTAATACATGATAAAGGAATAAATATCCAGGGCATCAAAAGGTAAAACACAATCACCAAGATGAAAGTAATCCATCTCCTCCACACAGCCTGCTCTGCTGCACAGAGTAAGTGGGTGTAAGTCCGCATCCCCATTTCCATAGGTAGGTGGTGGGTGTAAACCCAAAGAAGCTGCTGAGGAAATAAGAAGCCTCCTCAAGCTCAGCCAGGGAAGTGGAGAATCCTTGGACTGGGCTTGGCCTGGCTGGGCTGAGCCCAGCTCAGCTCAGCTCAGCTCTCCATACTCCACAGGTTCAGTGAGCCATCCTGCTGCAGAAAGGGAACCTTTAGCAGTGATTTCTATTCACTGGCATGACCTTGGTCCCTTCAGGGTGTGCACAGCTGGCTCCTGTGGCTTTAAACCAGTTAGAAAGGTGGTGTTTGGGATCCTCACTGAGCCTTGAGTAGACCTCAGAAATACTTTGCCCTGGATTCTCTTCTTTTCCCCACATGAAAAGCACACCTCCCTCCCCCATGCACATCAAGTTACAGTTTAAGTTACAGCAGGACCCTCAAAATTAACATATCTCCTCAACATGCAATTTTAAAAAAAAGAGTAATAGGAAACTCGAGGGAAAGTGATAACAAATTCTATCCCCCTTTCAAATGTCTTAAAATTCATATGGTACTGCATTGGACCCTGGCTGTGCCTTGTGCTTTTACCTCCTTCTTCAGCTTCTGTTGGAATAGCAGTTCTTACTCTGGCTTTGCTAAGCTCACACAGGGCACCAGACTGTATCAGGCTTTCCGTGTTGATGGTAGCAGAGCCCAGCAGGCACAACCAGCCCACAGCCCATGCATGTGGGGGGTGAGCTTTGCTGAAGGCAGACAGACATCCTGCTAATGTTTGGAAGCTGCTGTTCATCAGGGAGCAAGAAGCCCTGTGGCTGCTGGTTTCACTGACTGGTCTGTGTACCAGTCCCTGAATTTGGAGGGTACTTATCTCACCAAATAGTTAGTTATTTTCACCCCTAGATACCAGAAAAGAAACATAAGTCTCTTGGCAGACCTCTCAGGAGCTGTGTTGCTGCCTTAAAGGTTTGCAAAGTGCCCCCAAATCAAAGCATGTCCAAATCATGCAACCACAGAATGGTTGGAAGGGACCTTCAACAAATAACTAGTCCATCTCCTTGCCATGGGCAGGGTCATCTTGCCATAGATCTGGTTGCTCAAAAGCTCAAAACCCCATCCAAACTGACCTTAAACATTTCCAGGGATGAGGCACCCACAACTTCTCTGGGAAACCAGTGACCACCCTCACAGTAAAGAATTTCTTTAAATATTAAATTTCTTTTAATATTGGGTTTGCATGGCAAGACTCTGGTAGCAGGGGGGCTATAGAGATGGCTTGTGTGAGGAGCTGCTGGAAGTTCTCCCATATCCAGCAGGGCTAATCCCAGCCAGCTCCAGGATGAATCTGCTGCTGGCCAAGGCTGAGCTGTGGTAGCAATGCCTCTGTGATAATATATTTTAGAAAGGAAACAGAAAAATTATTGCACAGAAGTAATTGCAGCCAGAGAAGATTGGAGCAGGAATATGTGAGAGAAACAGCCCTGCAGACACCCAGGTCAGTGAGGAAGGAGGGGCAGGAGGGGCTCCAGGTGCTGTAGCAGAGGTTCCCCTGCAGCCCAGGGAGGAGTCCATGCTGGAGCAGGTGGGTGCCCAAAGGAGGCTGTGATATCCTGGGAAGCCTGCATGGAGCAGGCTCCTGGCAGGACTGTGGACCCATGGAGAGAGGAGCTCACACTGGAGAGCAGGTTTGCTTGCAGCACTTGTGACCCTGCAAGGGACACACATTGGAACAGTCTGTTCCTGATGGACTGCACCCCATGGAAGGGACCCATGCTGGAGCAGATCGTGGAGAACTGCAGCCCATGGGAAAGATTCATGGACTCCTGTGGGAAGGACTCTCCCTGAGGGGGAAGAAGAGGCATAAACAGATGAATTTGAGATGAGATGAATTGACCATAACCCACATTTTCTGTTGCCCTGCACTGCTGTGGGGGAGGAGATTGAGAATAATGAATGAAGTTAATCCTGGGAAGGAGGAAGGGGTGGGGGAAACTGTTTTTAAGATTAGGTTTGCTTCTTGTTATCTTGCTCTTATTTTGATTTGTAATAAATTCAACAAATTCCCCCAAGTTAAGTCTGTTTTGACAGTGATGGTAATTGCAGAGTGATGTCTCCCTGTTCTTATTCCAACCCACAAGCCTTTTTTAGATTTTCTCTCCACTGTCCAGCTGAGGAGGAGAGGGATAGATTGGCCTCTGGTGGGCACTGGTGGGCACTTGGAATCCAGCCCAGGTAAAATCACCACATATCTAATCTAAATCTATCAAATTTTTAGTTTAAAACCATTACACCTTGTTCTGTCACTATAGACCCTATTAAGAAGTCTCTTTCTTTCTCGTGAACCCCCTTTACTGGGGGGCTGGAAGGCTGCTGAAGGCCTCCCTGGAGCCTTCTCCAGGCTGAACAGCACCAACTCTCTCAGCCTGCCTTCATAGGGGAGATGATCCATCCCTCTGTTCATCTTTGCAGCCCTCCTCTGGACCTGCTCCAGCAGGTCCATGCCTTTCCATTACTTGAGGTCTCAGAGCTGGATGCAGTACTTCAGGTGAGGTCTTGCAAGAACAGAATAGAAGGCGAGCATCAGCTCCTGCATCACCTGCTGGCCATGCTTCTAATGCAGCTCAGGATATGATTTGCTTTAGCACAATATTCCAGGTTGAAATCACTGCAAACAATTACAAAGTGAGGCATAAGGATGCTCTGGGATTTTCTGTCACTTTGCGACCCACTTTGTAGGGACAAAACCCTCCTGCTGTCCCTTGAAAGCCCAGGAACACACTCTTCTAAAGATAAGCTGAAAAAATTGTAATGCTTCCCACATGCTTCTTTTACAGTTCTCTTTCTTTTTCTTTTTCATCCAAACCCCACGTCGAGCTGAAGCCCAAGGCTAGGCCACAGTGTGGACAGATGGACAGTGTGGGCAGTTGGCCCCTTGCACCTGATATGGCAGGGATGAAGGTTACTGCCTGCATCACCCACTGATAAATCTGTGCTTGCTGCCAGCAGAAGCAATGGCAGTTCCAGTCATTCTGGGAGAAAAGCTGGCTGCAGCCCAGAGTGGCCATGCCATCATGGAATTGTAGAATCATTTAGGTTGGAAAGGACCTCTTAGATCAAGTCCAACTGCTAACCCAGCACTGCCAAGTTCCCCACTAAACCATGTCCCTAAGTGCCACACCTACACATCTTTTAAATATATCCAGGGGTGGTGACTCCATCACTTCCCTGGGCAGCCTCTTCCAACACTTGGCCACTCTTTCTGTGAAGACATTATTCCCAATATCCAATCTAAACCTCCCTTGGTGTAACCATTTCCCCTTGTCCTGTCATTTATTACCTAGGACAAGAGACTGACTGCCTCCTGGCTACAGCCTCCTTTCAGGGGATTGCAGAGAGGGATAAGGTCTCCCCTGAGTCTCCTTTTCTCCAGGCTAAACACCCCCAGCTCCTTCAGCTGTTCCTCATTAGATTTGTGCTCCAGACCCTTCACCAACTCCATTTCCCTTCTCTGGACACACTCCAGCACCTCAATGCCCTTCTTGTAGTGAGAGGCCCAAAACTGGACACAGGATTTGAGGTGTGCCGTCACCAGTGCTGAGTACAGGGGGACAATCGCTGCCCTGATCCTGCTGGCCACGTGTCTTGGTTTGAGAAAGACACGTATCTGCTGGGGAGGGCAGGGCCTCCCTCGAGAATTCCAACTCCCTCCCTCCAAATTATTATAATTTAGAAAAAATTAAAGGGTTCCCAGGGAGAGGTAGTAGGGGTAGGAATAACAGTCTTTTACTAGTATGTATAACTAAACAAAACAACTACAGCATTAATGCCACAACAGAACCAGGAACCTCAAGGGCTCTGCTTCACAGAGCCCAGGGAAGTCTGATCTCGGTGTTTTCTGGAGAGCAGAGCTGAACAGTGGAGAATCCTGGTTGGTGGATGAGACAAATCAGCAGTTCTGCGGTGGTGGCTGGAATGGTGGGATGTCCCAGCAGGGAAGGGGGTTGTGAGGCCACCAGGTGATGGTAGCCTTCCCCAGAGTTGGTGTCGACCGTGGACTCCTCTCGCAGCCAAAACCAACAGCCTCGCCGTCCTCCTTCCCCCCCAAGAGCAAGCGAGACTCTGCTTGTCCCCCGCCCTCGTTTCCCCTGCTCCCAAATACCCATTATCTTCCCCCTCCCAAGTTTTGGCCACTTGCTTCGGCCAAGTACCCTTAAGTGCTCAGTAGTTAGTCCCCTAGCAACTTATGGGAGAAAAATTCTACAGGAAAAGGGAACAGATCTAACCCCCAACACCACGCTGTTTCTGATACAGACCATTCGCCTTCTTGGCCATCGAGGCACATGGTGATTCATGTTCAGTTGCTGTTGGCCAACACTTCCAAGTCCTTTTCCACTGTGCATCTTTCCAGGCACTCTGCCCCAAGCCTGGAGTGTTGCATGGGGTTGTTGTGACCCAAGTGCATCCCTGCACTTCTGCAAGGGCCCTTGCTTTCCTGCACTAGGTCTACATAACCACTATCATCCTTCCTCAAAGCATCCTCCAGGTACCTCCTGGAGGTCTCCCAGTGCAACTGGAAAGCCTTACAGTACAAGCTGGGCCCCTCACAGGGGTGGAAGAGCAGGTTCCCAAAGGTGAGGTCTCATAGTGAGCTTTACAATGAGCTCTGTAAGTTCAGCAATTATTGCTTGCATAAAAATCATAGAATCACCGAATGATTGAGGTTGAAAAGGACCTCTGGAGCTCATCTGGTCCAACCCTCCCACTTAAGCAGGGTCATCTAGACATGAAAAAAATATGAGAGATGTAGTCAGTGACTGTGGTGATTGGGCTCTTAACCACAGATAATGACAAAAATCCAGCCAACCCTCATTGGCTGATACTCTGCCACCCAACCAGTGGAATCAATCAGAGGGAGTGAACAACAACCTATCAGTCCTTGTCCAGCCCCTCCTCACTGCAGAGAACCCTGGCAAGGATGCAGACCCAGATGGTGCCAACTCTGCTGTCTGGGTTGCATGAAGAGGAGATGCCAGTGCCACCATCAGCACTGATGTAACAGCACACACATTACTGCTTTTCTGCCAGAAACTTTGTTCTGCAGAGGCCAGTGAAGCAGCCAGCAATGTCTGCAATCAGTAGTTATCCTTTGGAAGACAGGGTCAGCAGAGAGGACAGTCCTTTGGATTTCTGAGCAAGGGGAACAAATCCCCTTGACCAGTGGTTATTTAGGCTTCACCATAGCCCTGTTGATAACATCAAAGCCTTCTGGCAGATTGCAGATGTCAGCATGGACTCTGATCTTTGGCTGCTGCCCAGAGAAAATTATTAATCACTTTGACAAGCACTATCCAAAGGAAGTCTAAACAAGTAGTGCTTCAGCATCAGAATTACAGGAAATATCAAAGCTGTAAAAGGCCGGAGTTTCTGTCTTGGCCTTGGGACCCCGATAGTTTGATCCGACTAATGAATATAATCACTGTGACCAAATATTGTAGAAATGCTTACCAGCCTTCAAAGAGATGTCTGAGGTGGAAATTAACCAGGGTTGATGCTGAAGGCAAACACTGCTTCTAATACCTGCATGTACCTGTAGGAACCAGAAGTGGGGTTTGTCCTTTACATGTGTAGGTGGTTACCATGTGCTGGACTAGATTACACACAACATTTTACCTCTGGGGGGTGGGGAGAAAATGGCCTCTTGAGATCTATTGCAATTTTGCCCTAGATTTCAACAGGACTAAAATCACACTTGAACAATTCCCACCGAGGACTGGGCTGCTGTAAGGAGCAGCCAGCCCCAGTCATTCCCTGCTGGCCTTGCTGTTGAACCCATATGGTTTCACAAGGTAGTCTAGTCTTAAAAGCCAGCATTTATCAATTCTAATGCTATTACGAAAGCAGGGTTTTCAGTGGTGAACGAAACCAGCAGAATCTGCTTTGGGGACCCAACTTCATAAGCAATGAACTTTGCTGTGTTTTTTCTCTAATTTTCACAACTGGAAGGAATGAGTTGTTTCACAACATTTTAGCTTCTGGTTGGACTTCAATCACAAGCAAAGGTGATATTTGCAGGTTGAAGTACAGCCCTTATTTACTTTAGTAGCACATCTGCCAGCAGCTTCAACCAGGAAAGAGTTTTGTCCTCGCTGTCTTTCACTGGCAGGCCTTTTGTTGCCATGGTCAAGTCAGTAACCTTCCTGTTCACCTCCAGCCCCACGGCGTGTGGCCAGGCAGCATCCTTGCTCTGCTCTCTCTCATAAACAGCCTCTTGCTTTGGCCTGATTTCTACCCTAAACAATATTTCTTCTTATAACTTAATTTTTACTTGCTGCCTAAAATTCCAGATTAAATGCCATCTCCTAGCAACTGGTATATTTTTGTACCTAGTCTGCTAACTTTCAGTGTTTGAATATTGCTCTTCATTCATTTTGCTGTCTCAGACAGAAAACACTGGTTTCCAGATATCTACTGGTATGTACATTTTGTTAAATTTCTGAACAATTGAGTCAGTTAAACAGCTAAATTCATATCCATTTGTTGACTCCATAAATGTACTCCAGAGGAAAAAAAAAATACACAATGTAGTCCTCCTGCTTGGTGCATCTTTAGAAAAGAGACATGGGGCAGGAGCTGCCTTGAAAGGGATGTCTCACCTGAGATGTTTTGGCATGGGGCTCTTTCTCCCGCTGTGCAAACCCTTAGCATTTCTTGACATGTTAAAGAAACACTGAGAAATGAGCTTACCATCCTCTGCAGACAAACCACCTATGTCCTCCCAACAAGCCATGGCAAAAGCCCGTGTTGATTCTCAAGAGCAGGACAGGGCTGAGTTCTGCCCACAGTGAACCTTTCATGGACCTTGCATTAAAAATGAGCCATTTCTTTTATGGATGTTTAGCCCAGGTTCTGTGGCATGACTTTTAAATGTGTGTGAAGAGGCATTTGCTGCTTTTATCTTTGTAGATGGCATGGCAGGGTCTTGGCATACTGCAGAGAAAGGCTCATGCATCAAACCAGGTGTCCCGTTGGAAATTCTTAAAATTTTTTGAGACTTGTCTATGAATTTGCCTTCAAGAAGTATTAGCAAGTAGGGCTCATCTGTGGTTTATTAACTTTAGTAAACCACAGTCTCTATCTGGGCTTCGCCAGGTGGACAAGAGAGGGAAGGAAACGGCAGCTTTTAGGATGTGCGTCAGTGCTGCAGCTGTCTGCTGCAGACTGGGATGGGGAATCCCCCAGCAGAGCCTGGAAACAGACTTTGCAGATGTTCTGTGCTGGTCAGGTGGATCCTCTAGCACAACAGGGTGAAATCCATCCTTAGATTCAGTTTCTTGTTTTGTTACTTTTCTATCCATGCAAACTTGACTTTAGCTATTTTTTCTGTTTGCAATGGCTATAAATGGAATTTATGTGTAATAAAAGATGCTGTCCACAAGAATAGAAAAACAACTGATAATTCATGACTTTTATTTCTGTAACTTCTCACTTCCAGAATATCTATTTGACAAACTGTGAGTCATATACATTGGCTGGGACGGATATGCTTAGCTCTGATTTGTACAGTGAGATGTAAATTATCAGTTAATTAAATGAAAATTTTCTCTGTGAACTACTGCTACCTCTCTCTCCCTTTCCCCCCACTCCCCTTACTTCTGCTTTAACTCACCAGTGTTTAAAGCTGTGATGCCATTGCCTGACAACCTGAAAACATGCCACACACCTTCTCCAACAGCAGTGTTTCCTTCAGGATTGCTGTCAAGTATAAAGATTGAAGCTGCCCATGACTTCCTGCAAAAATAACGTGGCATCAGGACTAGTTACAAACAATGGGGCATTTAACTTCACATCTCTGCTAAAAAAATACTTCCTGCCCCCAGGCTTCAACTGTGCTGGCTCAGAGAGATGGACACTTAGGATGTTCTTTAATACCTCTTTGTTTTCCTGCAGAAGCCCCTGCAAGGTGCAGGCCAAAGCGTTTGCCAGATGATCCTCAAAGGGCAGATTTGCATCCTGCTTACTCTAAAATTCATAAAATATCTGTGTGAGGAAGGATATGTGCGAGTGATTCCCTGACAGCTGAGTGGAACTGTAGATACCTGTGATCACCTGATGAGAACATGGATTTTGTCAGATATTGCTGAGCTGGTTGGGTCTTGCCTGCTACATGTGATGGCATCATTAACACCTACTGACAGATGTTTTCCAGTAGGCAGCACTGAGCTGAGACAGTGTCAGTTTTTGGCACTTTTATGCAGTTTGGCTCTGAAGGGATTAAACTCTGCTGTAACATAAAGTAAGGTAACCTTGTGCAGTTGTTTAGAGCAGTATTAAGTTAAAAAACCTCTGTGCACTGAGGCTTTGTAAAAGAGGATGTTTGTCAGTTTTCATGGAGCAGAAGCAGTGAAGCCAGTAGATTCTCCTGTGCATCCTTTCTCCTCACTTACCTGTTACCCCAGGCAGAGCACCACTCGCACACAGAGGGCAAGGAGCTCTTCTCTAGAAAGCAGAGTCTGGGATGAGCTCCTCCATGATCTGACTTTTCCAGCCTGCTCCCCTGCTGTGGCACCTCCTGCTCCTTGCCCCAGCTCTCCCCTGAACACAGTCCCATGATGCCAGTCTCCTGCACTGAAGTTTAGCAACCTGGGTTCTTTCAGAAGGACAAAGAGCATTAAAATAGAGGCTTTGTCTAGATGCAAACTGTACCACACTGTTGTATGCCTCGGAATGATATACAGACATTTAATAATTCACATGAACAGTTTCCCCCTGCACAAGAATCCAGTGACAAAAATCTGTCACTGATACACTGTGTTGGGTTTGAGTGGCAGGGATTTAGTAGCAGGGGCACTACAGGAGCGGCTTCTGTGAGAAGGTGCCAGAAGCTTCCCCCACGTCTGACAGAGCCAATGCCAGCCAGCTCCAGGATGGTCAAGGCCAAAACCATCAGCAGTGTCAGTAATACCTCTGTGATAATGTGTTTAAGAAGGGGGGGGGAAAAAACCCTCTTCAGAATAACAGCAGTTAACAGGAGAGGAGAGGGAATATGTGAGCAAAACTGCCCTGAAGACTACAGGGTCAGTGAGGAAGGAGGGGGAGGAGGCCCTTCAGGCACCAGAGCAGAGATTCACCTGCAGCCCATGGAGGGCCCCACACTGGACCAGGTGGGTGCCCAAAGGAGGCTGTGACCCCATGGGAAGCCCATGCTGGAGCAGGCTCCTGGCAGGACTTGTGACCTTGTGGGGGACCCATATTGGAGCAGTTTGGTCCTAAAGTACTGCACCCCATGGGAAGGGACCACGCTGGAGCAGTTTGTGGAAAACTGAAGCCCATGGGAAAGACTCATGTTGGAGAAGTTTGTGGAGAACTCTCTCCCATGGGAACTATCCTACACTGGAGAAGGGGAGGAGTGTGATCTGTTCTCCTGAAGTGGAAGGAGTGGCAGAGACAATGAGGGATGAACTGACCACAAACCCCATTCTTTGTCCCCCTGATGGGTGCTAATGCTCTGAGAATCTTTTAATTTAGCAGCACTGATGTGATTAAGTGCCTTCCACATGAATTGGTGCTACATCACATGAGACTTGTTCAGGAAATAAGAAAGGGATGTGAAAAAAAAGGGAGCAAAGGGGGCCATGAGAGGCTTGAGTGAGCTGATACCAGATGGGATGAAGAGGCAGAGGTAGAGACTAGGAGGAACAGGAGGTGTGTTGGTGAAAAGGCACAAGGGAGAGCCAGCAAGGAGACATAGGAATGGCAAATGATCTCTGCAGCTGCAATTTGAATGGACATGTGCCAGGAAAGATTTAATTTGTCAGGGGCAGAAGGAAGGATGTGAGATGATCTGAAGTTTATCCGCGAGGATGGAGGGGAAGGCTGTGTCTTGGCTATGGTCTGAAGGAAGAACCTGGAAGGCTTCAGTGTGGCCTGGAAGCAATCGAGGGATGCCCTGTGGCCTCTGCTATGTACAAGGTCAGATTAGATATTCACAGTAGTCCCTCCTGAGTTTAGCATCTATAAATCTGTGAAATAGAAGCTTTAAACCATGATAAAGGCTTGAGTCCTTGGAGCATCATATTGAAAGCCCAGAGTATCCTGAGACATTGGCTTTAAGACTGGGATTTGGGGATATAGAAAATCTATTTCAGGATTTTTTATTATTATTTTTTCAAGGCTTATTTCATCTACCTGGTTTTACAGGCAGAGTATATATATAAAAAAAAAACCCCTTTAATAAAATATTTAAAGCCCTCTAAATATCCTTAAAAGAGTCTTTTCATAACATGTGTTGCATAAATAGGCAGGATGCTGCTGGGATGTGATATACAGATGTCATCACTTAGATAGTTTCATAGATTTCACAGCCAGAAGGCACCACCATGGTGGTTTCCTCTGCCCTGCTGCATAATGCAGACCATGGAGTTTTGCCCAGCAATTCCCACACCACACATGAGCTACATCATGTACAAAGACATCTACACTTAATTTAAGTATCTTTTGGGGTGATGGAGAACCTGCCATATCCCATGTCAGCTCCTCCAGTGGTTAATTACAAGACCATTAAGGAGAAAAATATGCCTCACTTTCAACTGGATTTTTTTTAGTGCCACTCTTCCTGGTTTATATGCCTTTGTCTGCTAGGTTAAGCAGTCTCTGGTACCGTATTCCTCCTCCATACATAGATACTTATAGATCAATTCATCCCTTATATTCCTCTTCGATAATATAAATGGATTGTGCTCCTTTGGGTCATTGTAAGATATGCTTTCAATCTGCTTTACAGCTTTACAACCTTTCTTTTCAGGTTGTCACCCAATCTTCCTCAGTGTTACAACACGATTTTTAAGTGTTGACAGCTGAACTGTACTCGTTTTGTCTCATTAATGTCATGTATAGAGCTAATATGTTTCCCCTACCACTCAATATTCCCATTTATACATCCAAGGGTCATATTAGCCCCTTTAACAAGAGCATCACACATGGAACAATTGCTTGGCTGTTGTGACCTCTTCAGTAAACAGCCAAGAACAGCTTCCTGAATATTCCCTCTATAAAAACTCCCATGGGATCCCTCTTCATTTGCAACTCCTCTTTGGAGACTTGTCATTTAACTGCCTTATAATCCATTTTAAAAGTGCCATATTGATTTTTACAGTGCTACCATTCAGAACAAACTGAATAGCAGAATGCAACCCCCAGCATTGCTCTGATCTTTCCAAGGACCTATTTCCATGGAGATGCATGCCCACAGCTTCTGGTTCCCTACAGCAGCTCTGTGCCTTGGCTGGCAGTGAGGGAGCATGCAGCCACCCCAGCTCCTGTTTCTGGTGGAGGTCTGCTGCTGCTTCAAATCTATAATTGGAAGCATAGGCAATTGGAGCAAAGGCACCAGCCTGAGCTCTGAAACATCTAGAGAGGGTAAAACAGATTTGCAGTTAATGCTTGCAGAGATGGCAGAGCTGTTACTGATGTGTTTAGATACCAATGCTTCTTGATGGTTTTCAGGGAATATTTTGAGACAATATCCTACTCTCAGGAGGTCCCAAACTGGCCCATGGAGAAGTATCAGTCTGAAAATCCCATATAAATGCCCTGCTGCTAGTGCTTAAAACCACACTGGTTTTAGGGTGGTTTTAATTTAACAGAGAGGGCTGTGTGACTGGTGGCCCAAGAGAAATGCTGAAGGCTGAGGGTGGTCCTTGGTCCAACATGTTTGGATAATATTCCAGACAGTCTTGGTTTTCCTGTTGGCTGCCAAGTCCCTCATGGGATTAGCAGAACACTGTCCAAAAAGTTCATATTTTGAGATTAAGAGGCAGCTTGTTATGGCACTAATAACATAGAGAAAGAGGGGAAGCATGAAGAAAGCCTAATTTCCCCTGCATAATCCTGTATGACTCACGGAAGTGGAAGAGGGCAGAAGAGATACTGCCCCAGGGTAAAACAAGCAGCTGTTGTCCCCAGGTGGAATTAGACGATGGGAGCCCTGAATCCCACAATTTCTCATGTTCCTGACAAAAGTTTTACTTGCCAAGAATTGCCAAAACCAGGCTGAGACTGGGACCTAAGGGAGAGGAACAAAACCAGTCAGTATAACAGTGCCCTCCATGCTCAGGATTAAAACAAACAGAGGCAGAAATAACCCCGCAATGTCCCCAAAGTACTAAAATTTCTTGCTATAATGATGACAGGCAGGGCCTTATCTGGCTTTACTGCATGTGGGAGCATTTCTGTTCTGCAAATCCTTGCAGCTGCACTTTTCAAGTGGGGCAACTGTTGCAGCTAAATAAAATTGTTAAAATGAGTTAATCAGCTTAGTACAATGGTTTCCACTATTTTCCATAAAACAATTTGCCTCCCACATAGTCTGCTCTGTCCCATTTCACAGCACGGAGGAGAGCCAAAGCACCCCTCAGGCTGAGCATCCAGCGCTCAGCACCAACCAGGCTCTCCCATCTCGCCTGGGAAATGCCAGAGCAGAGTGTTCAAGCTGAGACAACGTGCCCTGAAACGCTTCATTTCTCTGCAGTAAAACACCCCAGTGAAGGAAAAGCAGTTTTCCTAATCTGCCTAGAGCTGCTGGTGGAGGCTGGAGGTGGCCACGCACACTCCCTCAGCCTGCCCTCTGTAATGGATGGCTGAAGCTCTTGAGCTGGCTATAAAATATTGCCTCTCTTCAGCTCATAACTGGGCTCAATATAACTATTTTGTTTGTTTTAACCCCTAATTCCAAGGCTTTTCTCTACCTATCCCTAACTTCCTGATGGTGCCGAGTAAAGGCCAGATGAAAGCCTGGATGTAAGGAGCTGGGCTGACCCTGGTCCTGCAGGGTGCCACCCGTCTTGTGTTCGCAGGTCTCCCTGAGTGCTGTGTTTGTCCCGTACAGCACAGGAGCTGGGTTCTCACTCACCCGGTGACTTTGGATGGGAAGGTGGGCCCAGTCCCTGCTGTCACCCCAGGCTCTGGCTCTGCATCTGAACTGGCCACGGCAGGGGACTTGTCCAAGTTTCTCAACTGACAACCAGAGGTACTGACTTAAATAAATCTGGAATTAGTCATTGCTACATGGTAGCAGGTTTTTACCTGGAAGAGGTAGAAAATGAAGATGCAGTTCCTTTTGAAATGTAAAGTAAGGATAATTAACAGAGGTAACTCTTTGCTTCCCATTCAAGTCTTATCTGCAGGAAAATTGAACTGAGAAAGAGATCTCGGCAGATAACTTGGCCCTGTTGGTACCACAGGGTCAGGATTGCTGAGGGATGCTTTTCAAAGATATTCTCCATCTCTTTTAAGCAGCTACTTCAGCATCCCTGTTCCTAAAAAGGATTTTTTTGTTGTTGTTCCTAGAAAGTGTCCAGTGTGCATCCTTGCTGCTATTTTAGCCTGTTGTTCCATCACTGACATGGAGATGAGGTTAATCCCTGTATTTCCCTAAAAAAACCCTGTCTCCTCCCAAGGCCAACGCCTCGGCGCCATTTATTAAAAGGAAAACTCTTCTTTTTGACAGTGTGTTTCTCACATGCAATAATTCAGTGTATTTCCCATGTGATGTTAATAACAGTAGAAGGCAAGAAATCAAGTCAGATGCAGAAAAGCAAGAAGGCAATGACAAGGCAGTGACATGAATGAGACAAAGGAGTGCATAAAAGAGAAGCAGACCTCAGACACGCTGAGAGTGGGATGATGTGACACCTCACCCGTGAAAGTGTCACTGCACGCACAGATCGGCACGCGGGGCAGGGAGGGGCGGGCATTGGAGAAGCAGGAGCTGTGGACGGCAATTTCTTGTCTCCCAGATCAGGTGTCTTTGGTACCACAGTGCCCGGCCTGTTCAAATCAATCCGACTTGTAACAGTCTTCTTGGAAGACTTGCAGTTTCTCTGTTGACTTTCAAGATTTAACAGTGACAGGTAAATGCAATTCCAGTTCTACAGTAAGGAGATGGGACATGAAGAGATGAGGTGAGGGAATGTGTCCTGTCACAAGCAACAGGTCAACAGTGGGACTGGGAACATCACGTGTGTTTCTAGGGTTGCACCTCATTCACTGGACTTCACTGTGGACATAACGCTACGTGCTCACACCAGAAGGCTTTGCTCAAGTGAGCACAGATCTGCTCAGCTGACACAATCTTAGTTCAAGAATACAATTTCTGGACAGGGACATGGCATTGAGCCCAAGGGTCCAAGCAGCACAACGTGGGCCTGTAACCCTTGGATAGATGCTCAGGGATAGATGCTCAGGGTAAGGTAAGCTTTGATGGATCCACGGGATGTACATGGGTATAACACAAGGTCATGCAAGTTTCATCAAGGACTGATTGTCACTGGAAGGAAAATGACCAGGGAAAACAAACTGTACAACTGGTTGCTCCATTGACGGCTTCTGAGTAACAAACTGTGTGTAAAGACTGCAACCCCATGCCCAAGATTTGTATTGCTAAACCCATATGAGCACAAATGGAAATGCCTTGTCCACAGCTTCAAGTAACTATTTTCTCTGTCACCAAGGAGAAATATTTCAGGATCATGACAGCTGCTGTTTCATTAAAAAGCAGATCTGGTTTAGGTGGCATATTGTTTATAATGGAAATAATCCTAGTGTGCAGCACACGTAGTTGTAATAATATGGTACCACTGTAACCCCTAGGGAGACCCTGATGGTGAAAAGGGTATGTGACACAGCAGCTTCTTCTTTACTTGTATGATTGTACTTATTTCCCTCAGCCCAAGAAGTAACTTACACAGATCTGTTCAAAAAACAGAGCTTTCCCTGCTGACATATTCTTCTCGCTGACAAAGTTAATGGAGTAAAAAGATTTTTAAAGATATAAGCAGAATTTAGTAAATAGCAGTCCCATCATGACATGTTAAAATAAAAACCATGCTTTATGATTTTTTTAGATGACAAATTATCTTGACTTTGTCAGTTATAGCTTACACTGTATAATTTTGTTCTACTATTTTGTATTAATCCAGTGTTTTGTGTTTGACCAAAACATGTCATCAGTCTCTACCTTACAAATGTGAGACTATTCAGAATTATGGCTGAATAGAAAAAAACACACATATATATATATATATATATGGAAGAGTATAATATCATGCTGGAATTTCAGCTTTTCAGCATTTTTGTGAAAACTACCTAATGCATTGACTTTTAAATTGCTCACATGCCATAAATACTGAGAATAAATGGGGCGGGTGGGATGGAAGTGAAATGCCTCGCAGCATAAACAGTCTAGTACCTGCTTCTTTTGCGGTTTGGCCCCTTAGAGGATGCTTCAGTGCTGACAAGGGCATCCCCAAGTCTTGAGAAATAAGGGCAGTGAAAGGCGGATTCCTCCTCACCGTGTGCTCGCTGTTGCACTGCACTAAAAATCAGAAGAGCTGGTCTGGATTCACACCCAAACCCTGCCCAGCAGAGCAGAGCCCTTTGCTCAGGTAACAGCTGTGATGTGCTGCATTTAGGCATCCCCTGTACCCGTGCAGCAAATCACTGCACAGACCCAGGGACCGCGGCTGGGGAGAGAGAATTGCAGGTGGGCAAAAAGCTCTGCCCACCTTCAGGTCCTGGAAATTACCTGAATGAGAATGCTCAGACTGACAGGTCAGAATTGTTGCTAGAAAAACACTCCGGTTTTTTTTCCCCCCCTCCCTTTCAAGACCTGGATCAAGCTTGACCTTATTTAAATCAAACAAAATACTTTTACTGTATAATAAAAATTCCATGTTTTAATACGTTGCCATGCACAAATGAAGTCAAACAATGCAGAGTACAAAATTGTCAAATATACAAAATGATAAAGCAGATACCCAAAGCTTCCAGAGATCATGCCCAAAGATACCAAAAACTTGATATTGGTTTTATTGTTTAAAAGAACTCCTCCCTCCCACTCGGGCTTTATTTTTTGTTATATTTTGAAAACAGACTTAAAGTAAAGACTTAATATAAAAACTGTAAGGTGGAATTAAGTGATGGCCACTTTTTATACTAAAAATTAGTTTGCATGATAATTTCTGTTTTGGGAAAAAAGCACTGCCGTGCAGCTGAACACCTTGGATGCCTAGGAAAACGCAGTGTACATCAAACAAAAAGGCACACTTTTGTCTCATGCCACCTCATTTTGCTCCATCATTAAAAAGTTCAGCCATAGATGTACTGGGAATAACAGTGTATCACTTTACAAGTATTAGAGTGCTGGCATCTTCCTAGATTATTAACCAAGTTAACATTAAAAGGAGATCACTGGCTTAGAGTATTTCCTTACTGACTCTAAAACAGAACTGAGTCCAAAGGCAGCAGGACCAGACACAACTTGCTGGCTTCAGGTGACTGTTTTGACCATGGCCAAGGGCTTGCAGTCAGCCTTTCTGAATCCAGCTGTCCTGCATCAGGTGACCAGATCTCCCAGGACCTTGAACCCAGCCTCCTTCTCACTCCTTGCAGCTCATGTCCTTCATCACTGGCCGATGTGGATGCACCAGCACAGCCTGGGATCTGATTCCGTCCATGGGCTCCTTTTTGGAAGCAACCTTTGGAGACAACTTTGGAAGCAACCTTTGGTGCAACTGCAATCCCAGTTGTCAGCTGCCTGCTTTCCTCAGGGTCATGTTCAAACAACCTTAAATTCAACTCCCCAAAACAGAGGACCCCAAATTGAGAGCCCCCTTTGCTGGTTTATGGTGTGCAGAGCCAGGCAGGCATTCCTCCTATCTTACCCAGTGTCTTGGGTTGCAATGCAAGATGTAACCAAAAGTAAGTATTCTATTGCCATCTGTTGAACTCAATTGGGGAGGTGTTTTTCTTTATCTCTTCTATAACCCATTCCTCATAACTCCGGAAGGGTGGGCACAGGTGTCTCCTGTTAATGGGCCAGCTGTTAAAACCAGGTGGGGCAGTGTTCTTTATCTCTTCCACCACCCATCCTCCCTCCAGGGAGATATCCTCTGTTAATGGGCCATTAAGGCTCACTGCATGACTGATAAAATTACATCATCCCATTGTGAGATGCTGCACCCAGTGGGAGGAGCCCAGCATTCCTCCCTGGATAAAACCTGAGATTCAGAACACCAGAGGAGCCTGTTTCCACTGGATTCCCAGAGGAAGATCAAACTCATCTCACCACCACTGGACCTTCAGAGGCAAACTACACCCTTCTACAGGGTCCTCTCTTCTCCAACAGAACCACATCTGTCACTCCAGGAGGACTTAATTGGACTGCTACCAACACCCTGACCAATAGAGTGTCAGGTTGTATTCTGACTCTGCCAATGTTTTCTTATTTGTTTTTTTGTACTACTTGATTTTTATTTTTAATATTAGTAGTAAAGAACTGTTATTCCTATTCCCTTACCTTTGCCTGAAAGCCCCTTAATTTCCAAATTATAATAATTCAGAGAGAGGGGTTTACATTCTCCATTCCAAAGGAGGCTCCAGCTTTCCCCGGCAGACACCTGTCTTTCTAAACGAAGACACCCACACAATGAAAAAGAAGCAATAATTTCAAGGCAGGTCCAGGTACCTGCAGTACCTACAAAAAACTGAAAGCAAAGCCCAGCATATCCCAAAGTACTGCCCTGCCACTTTCAGGTTCTGCAATATCTGTGAGAAATTTAAAAATACACATCTTAGCTTTGCCAAGCATCCCTGCAGCTCAGTGCAAAGCAAAGGAGTCTTCTCCTCAGGGGACACAGCCTCTTTAGGAAGTGCTGGTCATTCCCATTGCCAGGGTATTGTCCAGTTGTGGCAGGAAATGTCTCCTGCCAAGGCTGCAGGAGCCACTCAGCACAGACAGAACACTGTGCTCTGCCTGTGGGTTAGCCCAGCACGGCTCCATTCCTCCCCTTGGTCGGTGGTGTTGGATTCAGACGAGAGGGATGAGATGTGAGTCTCATGCTGAGATGCTTTGCACAGGCTGGAAGCTCCTGTCCCTCTGTGCCTTTTCTACTGTCTCTTAATCTCTTTTCCACCTTTCTCAGATGTGCAGAGAAGGCGCCTTTTACATACAAGGGAAGCAGACAAAGTGCTAAAAGGAGTCAAAAAATTTCTTTATCTGTCTGGTCT
The DNA here is from genome assembly GCA_013400495.1 of Nicator chloris. Lineage (NCBI taxonomy): Eukaryota > Metazoa > Chordata > Aves > Passeriformes > Pycnonotidae > Nicator > Nicator chloris. The sequence continues at coordinate 56,956 of WAAE01011193.1, read as the reverse complement.
TGAGACCAAAGCCTGGCTCAGTAAGGAAAACTTCTTCCTAGATGTAAAGCCACCCTCTCAATATTGAAAAAACCCAACCAACTTAGCAAGTCCCCATAGCATCTGATGGACCAATTTGAGGGGTTTTTTCCTTCCCTGCACAGCTTCTTATTGCTTACGTGCAGTTTTGCTGCAATACCAATCTCCCTGCTTTAAAAAAAACCCTGTGTTTTGCTATTTAATTTGGTGACTTATGATATTAAATAGATAAATTCAAGGCAAATGCTTAATAGAAGGAATGTGATTAGAGGTGTAACAATTACAGAGAACTTTTTTTCTGAGAAACTATTTAGATATATTTGCACTTAGTATCAGAAAGGAGCTTTTAATTTCCTTCTTAGACTGAGCCTGAGCTGTGATAATGCTGTCAGTCCTACTCTCATGGCAGAAGCAGATGTTACAGTCATGTGCCAGTTCAGCTTCACCCCTGCCCAGTTGGCCCTAGCCATGCCTGCCACAGAATGCTCTCCTCCAGAGCTGCAAGGGGTCTAATACCAAACTGCAGTAAGTATTGCTTCTATAGTTTCCTTTGTTTGTGTGAACTGTTTACTGTTTAGACCGTACATCCCAGTTTGTGCTTTCCCTACCGCTTGATGAAGCACATGGAAGATGACTCCAATGGTTCACACCTGCCTTGTGCAGATCGACAGCGGTTTTGTGAAATCTGAATCAGACACCCAGTACTCCTTTGCTTATTTCTGAAATACAACATTCAAACCAGCCAATGGTAACAGGACCCAATCTGGCAAAAAACCACTGCTGGGAGAAGCTGTCATTTCTCTGGTAATCCCACTGATGTAATTTCACTTCCAGGGCTTTATTAACCAGCTCCAATGGGGCTCGTCATGAGAGCAGAAGTTTGCTGTCTTTGAAGCAAGGAACTAACGTACTCTGCTCAGCTGCACAGCAGTACAACCGCCCTCTCCATCAACACTGCAGCTTCTCTGCCAGTTGTTGCAGGCATGAAAATCTGTTTCTTGCCAGCAAGATGTTACCTCCTTAAGAGGCAAACCCACAGCTGTTATTTCTTGCTTTGACTACACATCCACATGGCCTCATCAATTGCATGCAGCATTTTGTCCCAGGCTGCTATCAATGAAAGGCTACAGACTCTTAGTATGTCCAAGGGTTTTGTTGTCCTTTCTTGTCCAGTTCTCTTCCTTTAATTATGTGCAGCAGAACCTTACAGCTAGGAGCAGACCTACTGATGCTCATACCAAATGCACAGCTTTCCACAGAAGCTGTTTAAATTAATACCATTTTGTGGGGGGGAAAAGAAGGATATAGATTGCCCTGCCTTCCTGTAATACTGGCAACTTTAGGATATTTTTAATTCAGAAGTTTACATCTGATGATCTAGTCTAATCCTTGCATAACACATGCCTAATAACTTCATCCAGTAATTGCTGCACTGAGCCTGGATTTCAGTTTGAGGTAGAGCTTATTGACTTAGAAAAATACTCTGCACACATTTAAAGACTTTATGTGATGGCAAACATACCAGGCAACTGAGTAAGTTGCCTCCACGGGTAATCATCCTCTCTGTTAAGTATTTGCACTTAATTTCTAGCCTGAAATCAGTTTCCAACCAGTAAAGCACATCATTCCCTTCTAAATAGAAGAGCTACTTGCCTTCAGACAGCACTACCCTGCCCAGGTAGAAGATTGTGATTGCAGACGGAGATCAAGTCACTTCTTCAAATTGCCTGTGATAAATTAAGAGCTTGAGCTTCATTAGTCTGACACTATAATAAGAACTGTTTTCCTGCCCTTGACTGACACTGGGAACTATTGAAAATAATCTTTCCTAGTTGTTGATACCTTTTTTGGAAGACTGACAGTGACCAAACAAACTGGAATGGCGTCACTATTGCCAGGTCCTATATCCCAGCTGGCAAGAGCATCTCTGGGGCTGATGCTGAACAGATAATTTATGACCTTAACAGCCACTGTATTATTGCAGACATACTCCCCATGCTTCAAACTTGGACTTGCTGCCATCTCTCCTGGATTTTTAACTTTTCTGTCTTCCAGGTTATTCTCCACTGACCTGCTCAGATCATTATTTATTGTGCCCCTGTTTGTGTCATCTCTGGCTGTTGCCAACAGTAATTTTCTCCTTCCCTGGGGGGTATATTGAAAATAGAGCATACCTTGGGAGGAGCTCATCAGAAATAGCCTCACTGAGGATAATTCATATTTACAGCTATTTTTTGTGATCTAGACTGTAATCCATTTTTAATCCATTTAATATGGGTGATACTGATTTTGCATTGTGCTACTTTGTTCTTTATCAGAATAAAATCCTCTATAGGAAGCAATTTATAGTATGCCAGCAGAGCTTCTTTTTTCAACAATCCTTTGATAACACGAAAATAATAGCAAGTTTATTTGGCATGATACAGTTCTCTAAAAATAATATGGAGGGTTTTATCAATTTTTAAGTGCTCTAGTGGTTACGCCATTTCCACTTTCCATGATTTTGTCTGATAGGAAACTAATGAGTCTATAGTTTTCTGGATCAAACCACTCATTCTTTTGAATTATTGTGGGTTTGGTGTCATTTCAAGCTTCCTTTATGCTTTCTGGTTCTGAGGAGTCCTAGGCAAGTTTTTCCTTCACTTTTGGATTCAGTTAATGGTTCTACAAATTTAAAATTATGTTTGGATAGTTACTGCTTAATATTACCGAATTACATTTTAATGTGTAATCTGACTCCCTCCTTCCACTGCTCTCAAATACAAAACAAGACTATTTTTTTGGTTTCTAATGTAGTGTGAGCAATCTCTGTGCTGGGCCTGTCTAACATCACACTTAGCTTTGCTATGACAGTATTTATTAGGATATATGTAAAGTCTTTGGTGTAACCAGCCCTAACCTATTTGCCACTGACTTCCCATACATTTTTGGCTTCCTTCATTAAGCATCTACTTTTTTTACTTGCTGATTTATCCTCATGAGCCTGCCTAATCACCCATACGTTATGTTGGTGCGTTTTTTTGCACTCCAGATTACTTTCCTGAATCTTACTATAGGAGGTTGCAGGTAATGCTGGTAATATTTTCCCCTCACCCATCAATTTTAATTATACCGAAGGACCTTCATTTTTTAAATTAAATTCTTATTGACAGCCTATATATACCAGGGTCAATTGCAGTCCTGCAGCAGAGCTATTCAAGGAGACTCTGATGGCAGAGATGGTAACTGTTGAAGGGGACCAATATGAAAGATTCAGGGTTTTACTTTGTTTTATTTTGAATAATGCAGATCTTTTGGCTTTGTGGCAGGTGGAGGGAGTGATCCTCCCTTTGTGATCACCTTTTTGTGATTTTAGTGATCACAAAAAAACACCATCTCGATGCTGGCTCCAAGGCTGACACTAATCAACACATCTCTGGAGACTGCAATGGAATAGTGCCAATGGAGGTCTGCCAGGGTCTGCCATGGGGTCTTCTGAAAATTCAGGGCAAACCCAGAATTTTGTAATTTCTAATGGTTTCATTTCCTCAATGACATCGCAGCTGCAGTTGAGTGACAACACTTACCCTAGGGAAGAGAGAGGGAGGGGTGGACTCACTGGTACAGCATTGTCACACAGCTGGACAAGCAAAACCAAAGAGCTCTTGGAGTTTGAAAAACTCCCCTCCTGGAAGGCTGCCTTTCCCTTAACAGAATAAATGGCAGGTGTTCAGGCACAGAAAGCCACCCAGATGAAAAAAAAATGAGGAACAAAACAGTGCAAAGGATGATGCCAGCTACAGGATGCTCTCTGGGGTAAGCAATTCCTTCAGGTTTCTAGTGGAGGACCTCTCCTGGTGCAAAGCACTTGGAATGGCTGAGTTTCTGACAGGGATTCTTAGAGGGGTCTGATGCTGCAACCTGGACACAGAGAAACCAGGCGAGCGTGGCAGCAGGGGGAGGCTCCGGGCTGGGAGGAAGGCTGCAGGTCTGCATAGGGAACAGGGTCCTGGTCACAACCCTGCCTTGTCTCAGAGATAATAACTGGTGATCAATGTAACAGCAGCATGGCCTTTATGAATTTATCTATCTCCACAGGCTGATAATGGCTGCTTTATGAAAATAGCATTAGTCTTCCACCCTTTTGCAGCGAACTAATGGCTCTGAGCATATTTAAATTCACTTCCTTTGCCGGAATAACTATTTTCTCCCTTTCATGTTGACTTGGTCTTTGGCACTCTCGACATAAATGATTTATTGACTAGAGATAAAGCATTCTTTCCCCTGAACTGTTCCAGCAACCCAGGCAAAAGCGGATATGTCTGCTATTAATAAGGTGTTCGGCATAAAAAATGCAATAGACTTGATTGTCTGCACTCAACAGCCTTTCCGAGAACACAGTACCTGCCCCCATTCATAAGAACAAAAATCTCTCCCACATGTTTATTTATATTAAAAAGTTTTCAGAAGAATACGCTGGGATCCAGATAGTTGTTCAGGAGATGTAGAACAATTTCATAAATATCCCTGAGGAAGCATGGCCTACTTTGGGAGAATAACAGTGATTAAAAAAATCCAAACACAATGAATAGTTAAATACAAGCCAAAAAGTACAGTTATTTCCTTATGGCTCTGGCAGACAGCTACACCCATGAGAAGTGTCACGGGGCTCGGGGGAGCTATGCTTGCAGTTATCCACATGCATAGGCTGGCTGCAGGATGGAGACCTACACCAGCTTCAAGGGAGGTTTGTCCCATAGGCACCTACAGCAGACTTCTCTCTGAGTCTGGCTACTCAAGGGTCTGGACTTGATTTTCACATTTCTCAGGGCCTATAACACTGCTTTTCTAGGTCACCACAGCTAAAATCCTGGGAAGCTTTTAAAGCAAACTGTTTTAACAGGAGAAGTGCACACATCTAAATTCATGCCCATATACTGGAAGATGTTCAAAACTAACATTGATACAAAAAAAGCTTCTAGTGGCTCTCTGCCCAACGCAACTTCTTCTCATACACCCTTTTAAGATAACACTCCCTGATAAACTCTTTTATCATTCAAATTATTCTGGATTTTTTCACCGGGTAGTAAAATAAGAGAACTCCTACTGTAAAAGTTTAGCATTCTCCTCTTAATTTAACGTATCAATCAAAGCATTTTGTTTTTAATTGCTTTACCAACATGAAATTGATGTCAGTTGTCAGAGTGCATTTTTAAAACCTGTAGCAGAAAGAGCTGTAAAATTTGCTGAAGCTTACAGTGGACCTGTGCCATGAACATGGCCGGCTCTATTGGTATCACATTCCAACCTGCAACCCTATGAAAAGCTCTAAAAAGTGCAAATGTTGCAATTGGCAAAAATCCTTATGTTTTAAGGAGAATTTTTACACCAATTAATTTGAAATTAGGGACCAGGATTTTCAGAAAGAGAATGTAGAAGCTTACTGCTCTGTAATTCTTGGGAGCTCCATTTGAGAATCCATGGAAAGACCCAACCCATTAAAAATCACTAGCAACTTCTGAAAATCTTCGTCACCAGTAAAAATAATTTGCTTTTGGACTGAATACTATAGAAGTATCCACTAAGCTGAATCTGAGATGGGTGGAGAGCTGAAACCTAAGCACATAACCATCTAAAAAAAAATTAAACCCTGAAGATAATTATCTGTTTCTTGTACAGGCACCCTCAGTGGTTGACTTTCCATTCTCTAGCAATGAACTGCACAATAATTTTTAAGAATTACAACACAGGAGCTTCCTCCAGAAAGGTGCCTGTGACTTACTCCAGCTGCACATTCTCTCCATCACTGCAACTTCACACAGCATTGTCTCACCCAGAGTTTGGAATAAATGCTAACAGCAGCTCTACAGTATCTGTTTATCAGGCTGGAGAGAGTGACAGTCTTTAAGTACACAAAAAAGCTACCTTTGATTTTAAAGAAAGAAGGAACAAAGAAGTAAGCCCCCTCAGTATGTTGATGACATCAGTTCATTATAAAGAGTGTGCCGAGAAGGTCCTGATGTAAGGGACAGACATTAATTCCACTGAGTCCCCATGGAAGAAACAGTACCACAGCCAGCTGTGATACAACCAGTGATGAGGTCAGCCATTCAGAGACTGAACAAAAAACAACGTTCAGATTGAATGCAACAGTCTTGAGCCTGCTACAGTATATTGAAAGGCTTATTGGAACCATTTGTTTATTCCCAGTTCCTACCAAAATACTGTTTTGAGTAGAAAGTGGAAAAAGTTAATGAAGAAATCTGCCCTCTCCAAAGGGAGTGTCTTGCTCCTTAGAAGTATAGCCTTACACTTTACCTTTTTAGAGAGTTTGGTTTGGACTACAATTTCCCAGCCCTGCCCAAAACACAAGTGGTGGCCAGCATAAAGAACCTGAATTCTTCCAGTTTATTCTGGTTTTATTGCAGACCAAACCCAGGGTCACATACATGTCTGAGAAAGGCTCTCTCCCTTGCCTTTCCCTCGCTGAGTTAGAAAACACACTGGCACACCAGAAACGAGACCTTTTGATATTTGGTGGGTGACAGGGAGAGCAGACACAGTATCCTACAGCTCATTCAAACTACCCTGTTCTTGGCTACCTCTGTGACAGCTGTTCTCTAAGTCTTGATAAAAGAAGTCACATCTCTGCCACGTGCAAATCTATCTACACAATCTACTGTGAATCAGTGAAGGGATGCTAGTACTGGGCTTCAGTTTGGATGCAGTCTCAGCACAAACACTGAAACATATCCTCAGTATTTTAAAAAAGGACCATTATATATATATGGACTGTGCTAGTTCTGTGAGAAAAGCACATATGAAGTGCTGATACTGTTTAACAGAATACCATTAGACTGCAAAACTAACACATACAAGACGTTTACATTCCTATCAGGGTGTAATATTGTGAACATATCCACTGAGATTGGAGAATTGTTGTAAGTTTTTCCTAAAACATCATGCCATCTGCATACATAATAAAAGAATCCAGTAGTTGCCATGCTAAAACAGGACTTCTAGTGAAGGGCATAGACAGTCCCCTAAAGGGAACTCAAAAGTTATGCACAGTGATGAAGACTGGAAGAAATTTTCCAGCTAAAGGTCTGTCAATGACCATTTTCAACAAATTAGATATTTTGGATATTTTGCACTACATATTACCACCACAGCAAGCCAGGTCTCCCCAGAATGTATCAGCTGAGTGGGCTGATTTTACTTCAAGTTTGTCTTCAATCCTCCATGGTCATCTTCTGGCAGCGCCATTTATTGTGGTTTTTTCATGAAGGACAGTTCACTTTCATATCAAGTGGCAGGACAGCAGCTTTAGAGGCTGGAAATGTTTATGGAGAGCTCTCTGCTGGGGCTGTGAAAAACAAAATAGAAATCCAAAACCAGACTGTGAGTATAGAATAGGGCAAAGAAATTATCACGCATTTCAACTAAAATTAAAGAATTCAGGTTTGAGCTTAGTAAATGTGCTCCTCGAATATATATTGCGACCCTAGTACTTTTTAAAATCAACTTTACTCACCAACCAAAAAACTCTTAATCAATTCCTTAGATAAATATAAAGTGCAGACCAGCAATCATTTGCATGATTTAGAAATCCTACTTGAATTTTATTGCCTCATGTGAAAGCACTGCTTATTTGTCCTGTAGTCTGAGTCCCAGAGAGCAGGGCTCTTCTGTTTGGTTGGATTTGCATTAACTACTGAAGGCTTGATAGCCAAATGCTGGAAAGGCTCTGCCAAATGCCCAAGTAGTATTTGATGTTCCTGCACCCCTTCTGCTGGCTGAGATGGTAAGAACTGGCCATTGGTGCATAGATGTGAAAACAGCTCACCCATATCCTTCCCCCCTTCAGACCCCATAAGATAATGAGGAGGCTGCAGAGTTTCTCTTTCCCCTGCTGAGCAGTACAGCACACTCAGTGTTGGTGGCTCCTATTCTGTGCCTGAAAGCCCTTGCAGAGGTGTACAGCCATCACACCACAAAGAAAGAGAATGCGGAGGTTACTTGTAACTTCTCCTCCCCTTCACCCAAACTTTTCTTTGAGAAGGACAGCAAAAGGACAAGAGGCAATGGAAACAAGAAGCAACAAGAGATATTCCAGTTAGATGCAAGGAAAAAAAATCTTCCAAGTGAGGGTGGTTACCTTTTGGACCAAGTTGCCTGACCAGGCCATGGGACCTCCACCTACACATATATCTGCAGCTCAACCAGATGAGTCCCCACACAACCTGATGTGGCCTTGCTTTGAGCATAGTTTACTGGAACCATCTCCTGAAGCCTCTTCCAGCCTAAAAATTTTTAAGCTTATACATTTTCTGATGGGGATTTGTGCTCCTTGTTCTGCCTTTCTGAACAGGAGATGAGTGCCTGTGCAGAACTGCTCACACTGAAGCACGTTCAGTTGTTAATTCAGTGTGTAGCACATAAATGCTTGTAAACCCATCACAGGCTCAAGCTTCTGGGACTGAGGAGCCATGCAGAGACAAGCTCATCATATTATTTCATAGAACCATAGAATCATTTAGGCTGGAAAAGACATTTATGATCATTGAGTCCTTTATCATCATGGATTCTGATGAGTCCCATTCCAGCACTGCCAAGGTCACCACTAAAATGTTTTGGGATGCATCTTTGTTTATCAAACAGCCCTCACCCATCACCTGTTTTATGGACCAGATCTCTGACCAGGGCAGTGCTGGAATGGGACTCATCAGAATGGGCTTTGGACCCTTTCCAGCTGATATCCTGCTTCTTTCATGAATGCATGTATCTGTATGTGTGGGAAGAGCTGGATTGTTGGGGCTTTGGGGCCAGATTCCTTACTGTGAAGCTAACTGGATACTGATGCTGCCAAGGCAGCATTCATATCCGCTGAAATTCAGGCTGGCAGGGGATTTCTGCTTCTCACTCCTTCAAAATCATTCCTGGTAGGCTCTTCTCTGTGGGGTGTCGACTGACTGGCTCTGCCAAGCTGTCACTTTGCCCATATTTGCCTCTTCCAACCCCAAACTCTTGTAGCAATGGACATGAAGGTCTGATTGAGCAGAAAAAGATGGGATAATAAATCAGTAGGTATTGCACAAGCCTAAAAAAAACACCCACTCCCTGCCATGAGCACTTGACCTCTGAGTGTAAATATGCCCTATGAAATAGAGGAACAGTAAAAACCAGTTTCCTTAATTATATCCCTCCTCATGTGGGCATATTTACCTGATTACAGTGCTACTCCTGATTTCTGTTTTTATAGCTGCTTTGCTTTTATCCTCCAGGTTCCCTAGGGCAACGTTCCCAACAATGCCTAATGTCATCTACTACATGAGATGCCCACATCAGTAGGGGCAAGATGGACATTTTGGACCCAGCAACTGGTTTCACCCCATGAAAGAACATACAGGAAGGTTTTGAGCCTTCAGCTGGTCTAGACAGATAACTGACTGCATCCCCCAAGACAGAAAAGAAAGCAATGGTGACATAAGCAATCTTGAAGGCAAAGGGCAAATCCCTAGAGAGGTTTTAAAACTGGAAAGCAGCAAACAGGTACTTAAGTGTTTGATTTCAGGTGAATTAGAGGATATCTCCCATCTGTGTAGCATCAATAGAGACAGGCCTGTCTCACAAAGGCCTGTCTCTCTTTCTTTGAGCTCATCTGCTGCAAAGATGGGAAAATTTCAAAAGCTCTCCCAAGCAATGGAAAATACCTTGTCTAGCCTCAGAGTTGGAGGACTAAAATAAAATGGGTAAACTGGCTAACTATATCAGGTCAGGCCTCATGACTGCACTTATGCTGAAATTCCCCAATCATTCCCATTGTCTCAGTCATTAGCTTGTACTGAAGTTTGAAATGAGCCAGCTGGCCCTTCAGACAGAAACCCATGAATGAGGAGCAATGGAACTGATCCCAACCTGAGCTCCCATCCACACCACAGAGGGAGCACAACTACTTCAAGCCATACAGAGGTGTCTGGCTAAAACTGGCGACACTGAGCAAGCAGACAGTAGTAGTTCTGTCAAGCTCTGCATTTAGAGCAAGCAAACTGAGGCTTTAGTGGTCATCTAGCCTGCTTCTTCCCTTCTCACTTTGTCTTTTGAGGACAAGGTTTTAGAAGCACCTAGTCTTCCTCATTATCTCCATAATTTTTTTTTACTCAAAGATCTTTATAAAAGGTATCACAAATGAGCAGTTGCCTTTGAAAACCCTGCCTGAGACAGTTAGCTCTCGAAACAAAGACAGCTCTTTGCAGGGGGTGTATATACTTACCAACACAACAGTTAACAGATCTAATCTCACATGACATTTTCAAGAAGCTGATGTAGAAAGACAACTACCATTTCAAAGCCAGAGATGTATTTCAGTTTTTGAGTATCTCTGCTGTGTGATTTTTGTCTGAGAAAGGGACATATTTTACATTTGTTTCAAACACAAGTTAATTCAACTCAACCTAGAGGTATTACCTATTTGCCACATTTCCATAATTGAGGGATTCTGATAAAGAAAACAAGCATCTATTATCTTTCCTAAGTTTACTCTCCTGAAACTAATTTTATACTATATTTCTGAAGTCAGCACATTTCAAACATAGGATTATAATGAAAAATGCCTATTTCCAAACATCCTTTTACCATCTATTCCTTGGAGTCTGTGAAAAACTGCATTCAGCTATATTTAGTAATATTTTTCCTGTGCTAGAAAGGCCATAGGTATCTCACTTTACATGTCTCATGTCACTTGAGACAATATAATATGCTGTACATAATTGCAGACTTGTTGCACCTTGCTGTTACCTAATTAGAGTTCATATAATGGTCGAATGAATGGGGTTGGGAGAGACCTTAAAGATCATTGAGTTCCAACTCCCCTACCATGGGCAGGGAACTTTCCACTAGACCAGGTTACTCAGAGCCCTATCCAGCCTGGCCTTGGACACTGCCAGGGATGGGGGATCCACAGATTCTCTGGGCAACTTGTGCCAGTGCCTCACCACCCTCACAGCACAGAACATCTTCCTAAAACCAGTTTAAGGCTCCTTGTCTTGTCACAGCATTGTGGAAGGTCCCTCTTTAGCCTCATTGTAGCCACCTTTAAGGTAATGGAAGGCGCTATAAGGTCTCTCTGGAGCCTCTTCTTTCCCAGGCTGAACAGCCCTAGCTCAGCCTGTCTTCATGGGAAGGTGTTTCAGCCCCATGATCAATTTAGTGATTTAGTGAATGTCTCTGGATTCACTCCAACAGGTCCATGTTCTTCTTGTACTGGGGACTCCACAGCTGGATACAGTACTCCAGATGGCTGGTGTGTCCAGCTCTGGGGACCCCAACAGATACTATTACCATTTAAGAGTTTTGGACACTGATAAAAGAAAATGCCTGGCAGCCCATTCATAGATTTACCCTTTTCTTTATTGTGCATTGAATTATTATTAACACCGAGGTGTGAGAGAATGAGGTGTCTCTGTAAGGGTCATGGAAGTTTGTGTAAAAAGAAAGTACCTTCTTGGGGAGCTGCTGATCCCAGTCAGTCACCATGGTGGAAGGAGAATTGGCAGGGGCTGGGAAGTGCCACCATGGGGCAGCCTTGGCAGGGACAGGAACCATTTAGCCCTGTACTTTACAAATGAAGTTGTACCTGCATTTGGTTTCCCTCAAAGCCATCCCATTCCCGCTCTGGGTGGAGAATAGGTTAAAAGAATAGTTCTTTTAACCTGTAGGTAACGCTGCCGTTGCTGCACATCCTCATTACGTAACAGGTTGCTGATAACCAGAGTCAACAATGCCAGAGATCCAAGGTTACCTCCAAGAATTGCACGTGTGGAGCCAGCTGGAGCCTGCACGGAGCGGGTGGCAAAGCACCGGCCCCCAGCCCGCTCCATCCCCCCGCCGACCCCTCCTCCCATCGCAGCAGCTCCGCCTTGCACAGGCTGCAAGTCAAGCCTCAGGGCTGCACACAGAGTGCACAGCCCAGCAGCCTGTGTTAAACAGTGACACATTAATCTAGGGACTGAATGCAACACCCAGCAGCCGAGAGAATACAGACATGTGGATGCTTTTTGATAAACCTGCCAATTTTATTTTGATTTCCAACCAGTCCTGTCCTGGTCTGACTTGCCTGATTTTCCCCTCATTACTAAAAACCCAGAGCTGATACAGTCTTGAAGGGAATTTAATGTTTTGTCAAATGAAATTGTCAATATGGTAGAAAAATTCCAAGGGAGAAAGGAAGGAAGTATCTTCTTACTTTGATTTTTTGATTTGGCTGCCAAGCAGGAAACCAAGATTTGGGCTTTGGAGTACCTTGATGGAAAAGGTGGGCCTGTGAGCACAACACCTAGAGCATCTAACACAGTAATCCTAATCCCAAGCATTTGATATTCTTTAATGAGTCCATGCAAAATAACTATAAAAGCCAAAAAAAAAAGGATCAAATGTTGTCTTCCCTTCACATCTACTTTTTTAGGGGACAGTTAGGACATATTTGTCATTAACTATAAAACTCAACCATGAAACAAGACATTTTTCGTTGAAATGATCAGGGACATGGATGTCCCATCGCAAGACTCCAAGAGCAGAGTCTTTAAAACAAACAGCAGCTGACATATTAATTGCTATTTCTGGAAGGGTAAGTTCAAGGTTTCTTTTTCTTCTTCTAGACAACTTCCTCCCATAGGCAGGTACTCTTAATCCTTCTGGATAGAGTTTTAATATCACCATAAATATGCTCCTGAATAAATATTCCCGCATGAGATCTAGGGAAAAGGATGACGTTACAAGCAGTAAACTCCTTGATGCTATTTATGTATTGCTACACTGCGTGTGCCATGCCCAGACAAGGGCTTTGAGAGGGCAGCAGGAACACAGCTTGGCACAGCCCGCTCGGGCACGGCGCTGGGCGGGCGCTGCGCGGAGGCCGTGATCACCCCGGCAAGTACGTGGGTATGTGGGAACCTGGCTCACTCCCAGACGTGCTGTCCAGATCAGTGCCACATCTCATCTCAAGGAAGGCTTCAGGGTGCCTACCAAAGGCACTTTAGACAGGATGCTCAGAGCTTTAAGACAGATGATGAACATTCAACAAGGTCAGGCAAATCCCATCCTCTGTGTACTGCCTCAAGAGGTAACTCCCTTCTTGCCTTCGATACTGGGCTCTCCAGCCTGCATCAGGCAATTCTGAGATGAAACATTTCTGGGAGAATGGATGTTGTGGCAGATGCTCTCAGCAGGTAACCTTCTGAAAAGACAATTAGTCAGAGGTTATTGCAGCTGCTCTGTGGAACACAGTTGGTTCACACAGAATGGGTTGAAAATGTAGTTGTCCAAAATGTGTTTTGCTAAGCTATTCAAAGCCATCAAATAGTCAGATTAGCCAGGAGTCTCTTTATGAGTCACACACAACCTCAGCTTCTTTACCAAAGCAAATCTCTCAGCAACTTTACTAGATTAAACAAAATGAGGACATATATTGATTCTGTGTATGATTTATCCAGGAATTTAGGTTCTTTGCCCTTTCCTTCAAAAATCAGAGTCCTTGGTGGACAACTCTCTAAAGCACTTGAGCTCACACTCTAGCCTTGTTTTGAAAAATATCTTAAAAGATTTTTACATCTGAACTTGATTTTACAGTGTAATCTGAAAACCTCAGGACTAAAATCTGTCCAAAAAATTATGTCCTTTCTATGCCTGTGCCTAACCAGCTTGTGAAAATCTCCCAGGCTTAGAAGTTTGGTTCAAAAACCAGGAAAAATCCTAGGAGAGATTCCTTCTTCTTTCAAAGTGGTTCATTCATCTCAACTCAAGATGCTTCATACATCCCACCACCCACCTGCTGCTGCAAACATTCAAAGAAAACAGAAAAACACTTGCATTCAGCAGATTATGATGATATCCTTGAACTAACAAGCAGTTAAAGTATTTTGAAAAATTATATGCAACTGCTTCCTTAATGCTTACGGGTTCTTTCAGAGAAGTCTCTTGATCTACTGCACCCCTACCTATCACTGTGAACAGTGAACTGGCAGTCCTGAAGCATTCTGCTCAAGATAAATTGTAGCAAGCAAAGATTTAAAGGAATGTGATGCTGAGGAGTCCGACAGTCTCATCTGGTGCTGTCTGAAACTGAAAATGCATATGAGATTGCTGACTTTATGCCTTATCATGCATCTCTCTTACTGCCTGGTTGTAATCAGTTCTTGGTGTCCCAAGTTCTTCTGGGGTGGTCTGCAGGATGTGAAAAAGGTTCTCACAGATGACTGGCATTCCCCACGCTGTGGCTCTGTACAGCCATTTGCACTGCATTGTGAGCCTTGGCACATCTATTGCTTCCTCCTGAGAGACTGGGTTTCAAAATGAAGCTCCAGGAAGTGCACAAACTGAGTGAACTCAAAGAAGACATAGCCTTTAGTGGTATCTTCAGCATGCACGTAAGGTGCTTAAGCACATAGTCCCCAGTGGTTTGGTGGCTGCTCTGATCACCACCTGGAACCTGTATTTGCATTTATTCTGCAGATTCTGCAGGACACTTTTAAGCCTACCCCACTCAGAAGCACGCAGCAGCATTTGGGAATTATTCTATGCATTGTAAGTTCTGTGCATTCCATCATCCTATTACTTGCTTACAATTCTCAATGAAATATGCATTAAGTTAAGAAACACAATCAGATGAAACTAAAGATTTCACTGGAAAAATTGAAGTATTATAGCAAAAGGGTTTGGAAACTCTCCGGAGCTACAACTCCCTCAGTGGTTATGCAGAGCTTATGCAGGATTAATAGGTGGAACAAACTATCCACCTTTAGGGAGATATTCACTGTGAGACTCCCTGAAATGAGAATTTCCATTCTGTGATTAACCAAGCGAAAAGGGAAATCATACCTACTAAACCCACCAAAAGACTGCTCACATGCACACACATATTTACCACACAACAAAACAAAAATGCACCATGAAACCTACAAAACCAGTCCCCACCCCTTAGTTAGCAGAACAAGCAAATTTGTTTAGCTTTTTGCAGGAATTAATCAATATATACCCTTTACCTGTATTATCACGTCATGTTATCACTGTTTTCTCCAGGACCCTTGCACTGCCCTGAGCACGAAACAGACCGAATGCAGACAAAGAGCATTTTGGTACCATTTGGTACTTGCTTTATTCTTGCAGTTCAGCATGTGCACCACCACCTCACTTAATGCACAATGTCCACCTTTCATCTGAAAAATAATTATTTCTATTCTCATGGACACAGTGTCTGAACATGTCATCAAAAAAGGCCTTAATTTCAAAATACCTCAGTGAGAAGACATGGCCTTATTTTACAGTTCCTAGTTAAGCACGAAGAGAGTTACAAGGCTGCAATGGTGCTGTCTGTCCAACTCCTGTCTCCAGCAACAAGTGCTTCAGGCTGTCAGAGCCATGTTGTGCTCCTCAGGAAAGGGGGTTTGAGGAAGCTTCTGGAATACATACTCCACAATGCCAATCATGCCTTCTCCTAATCTGGCCAAAGTCTGATTTTATCTTAAACTTACGCTTTACTGATTGTCATCTAAAAGTGAAATTGCTGGACCATCAATGTTAACAATCCATCATGGCCCTCCACAACCACTGGGCTGTATAGGAAAAAAGCAGCCACTATTTTAGCCTTATCAATCTGATTGTGACCAAGTCTCCCCAGACATCCTCAGAGAGGTCTACACAACAATTAGCACGTTGCATACATCACTGCTGTTTTAAAAATAAAGTCAAATAGAAGGCCCTGGTCTCCTTCTCCCAGTGCAGGACCGAGCTCAGGAGAGCTGCAGTGAGGGCAGGTCCTATCCAAGGCAGGGCTCCCCTTCCACCCCACGACTGATGCTGTGTCAAGGCAGCAGAGTGGGCTCGCCCTCTGCACATCGGGCTTCATGTCACTCTCTAAACAGCTGGAAAGTGAACTACAGTGATCAAAATGAGTTACCACATTTGAAGAGTCCCCTAGGTGATTACTAAGACTGTATCTGGATGTATTCCCAAAGGAGACCCTAAATACCAGTAATGCTGCCTTGGCAGAAGGGCTTGACAAACACAGAATGGGCAGTTTGCCTCAAAGTTCTTAAGTCATGCATGAAGTCTAAGTACTGAAATTATGTGGGCTGTATTGACCCCAGAGCCAAGCAAAGAAGTCAGTCATGAAAACCTGACACGTATGAAACAAAGAAAGCCAGTGTTCAGAATGCATAAGCTAATCAGTCATTCAGGGTTTTGGGGAGTTCCTGCTCAGCACAGGGATTCTTTGACTGGTTGCAAATTGTGTTTTACTCTGATTTGCCCATTTCCTATAATTTTAATTTGGAGGCTATCCAAAGCACCTGCATATTCTTCTGTCTCTTTTTGAATCCTGCAGATGTTCCTGAAAAGATGATTGCACAGAAATGTATACAAATGGTGACAGACCACACCATATGCTGTGGAGGTGATGCTGTCTGTGGTTGCTGCCATCCCGAGCAAAATGCTGTGTAATCTCTCCCTTTGCCCAAACAAAGTGGTATCAACCATGTCCTGTGGGACAGTTTACAGGACCTGCTGGAATTCTCCACATTGCCCTGTCTGCCTCCAAATCCAGTTTTTCTTCCCAAGGAGGCCCAGGTCCAGGAAGATGACGCACTCCCCATCCTCACCCTCATGTGCTGCCATCACTGGCCAGGCTGGGCATCCAGCACCCAGGGCTGGGATACACTCTCAGGTGCTCTAGCAGAGGCATACCCAGTGTAAATCAAGGATGGGACCAATGTACTTGCTGGTAGAAAATAATTCAATACCAGGTAGAAATTGACCTTTAAAAGCCAGATGGAAGGGCACTGCTACACTTTGAAGAGATGGGTTTGGGGCTAAATGTCATATCAGGAAAAAGACTTCCATTCATCATTCAGATTCTTTGCTTGCAGAATGTAACAGTATGGACTGAAGGATGCAAGAAAGTGAAATATGCAGCAGAGCAGCACCTCAGTGGGTAAGGCGAAGGCCTTATCTGCCATATCACAGATCACTAGACTTCACTGTCTAGTTAAATAAATATGTAATTGCTCTGCACAAACAGGAACAGCACAAAAAAAAAAAAAAAAAAAAAAAAGACATACACCATCACTCTCTCCCACCTGGAAGCTTGTCTTTAAGGTTAGAGATGTAAATAAAAGCTTGTGTGGATTTCTGGGATGATTCACTTTAACTTCTGCAGATAGCCTGATTAAAGCCAGCTGGCTATTTCCAGGCATAATTGCAGACTCGAACCCCAGATAAATACGAAACACAGACAGGAGTGGGATGGGAGAATCCATCTCTGCCTGTGCTGAGCTATGAGAAGCAATTTGCTGTGCAGAGCATCAGCTCACTTGGCTCTGAAGTTTGTGCAGCGGCTGAACAAACTCATTTCACCCATGCTAGATGGGCAACCAGCCTACACTGTTATCTGGGCTTCTTCCACAAGCAGTGGAGAAAGACAGGGCCCTTTGAAGAGTGACCCACCTACCTACTTGTCATTTTGGATAAACGATTCCTTGGTAGCTCCTCTCTTCTCTTATTACCAAGAAAGATGACTGATGAGCTCAGAGTAGTTATCCACCAATTAAATGGCAAACAAGAGATGACAGGAATTGCAACTTCATGCTTGATTTGATTGTTACAATTTTCAATTAGCATGTGAAGTGTAGGTACCACAATGTTCAGGATTAGCATGTTTAATGCCGACATTTCTACTAATATCAAGAACGTTATAGATTCTGGTGAGGGATAAGAGCCCTAAATTCCTTTGAGGCCTTGGATATTGGAATTTGACAAAGAAATTACACACCAAATAATCTTCTTAAAAATTCATACACGTAACTGAGATAATGAGATGTTTCCTACAAAAAATCCACAAAGCACTAAAGTTTTGTAGAGGAATTATTTACTCAGCACAATGGGTATCATTTTGTAGCTGGATAATTTATTGTGCCTATGCTGCCAAATTGTTTCGATTTGCTACTGATTTCTTTTCCTTTCCACTTGGAATACATGAACAAATGAAAACAAATTCACATAGGTAAATAAATTTGAGCAAACAAAAATAGTGGTTTGTTATTAAACAAACATTTATATTTTCATATAAAAATATGAAATGATAAAATGGTAGAACTTTCCCAGTCACAAGTTCTTACCTACCTAATTTCCTACCACAGCTAAAATATGAAAGATGTGGTAGGAAATTAGGTTGGTAAGAACTTGTGACTGGAAAAGTTCTACCATTTTATCTCAGGCCAAACAGTTTATCACAATTCATGTGCAGACAAACTTCCGTGCCTCAAAAATCAGGGAAAAATATGTAATGGGCTGTGGTAGTTCTCACCAACTGCCAGAACAGTAAGCATCCTAATTAAATTTTTGCTTCAAGGAAGGAAGAAAGGAAGGAAGGATTTCTGCCACTGCAGCATAAAACAGATTTTGGCTAGAAAGAAGATGGACAAGATATTCAAAAACCCTCAAGTAGTTTGCACACCAAAGTCTCATTAAAGTCAACAAGACTTTGATTTCCAAGTTACTTGTGAAAATTTTCTCTGATGATGCCTACAAGTGTTTCAATATTTATCTTAAACAAGTGCTGACACATCATTCAAAAGCAGATCTGGGGTAGCAACAAGTTTTGGTAACCCCTCAAGACATTTCTAAAGCCTCACCCACAAGAGACACAAAACTTCTGGCATGTCCATATGTCTGGAATTTTCAGTTTGCATCATGCATTTGTCTATTTAGGGTAATTAAGGGCATGCCTCTGTGAACACAGTACTGCGAGGGAACGGGCGTCTGGATGTGCAGCAGAACAGATGCTCTGCTGGAAGCGCTCGTGTGCCCTCGCCCCGAGGCAAACACAGGGCAGCGCCGTGCACTGCCAGTGAAGAGGAGCAAGCAACACGTGCTCAGAATTCACACTCCATCTCCCAGTGGCCTCACTGTCACCTGGCTCAGGTAGCCTCACTGTCAGATTTGTTTCACAAGCCCAGCCACCATCACACACTGCCCAAGAATAAACAGAGCCAGAATGTCTTTTGCTAAGCCAGTTTTTAACTTGTCCTCCATCACCACCAACACACCCTTCAAGGATTTTGTATTTGATGCTTATCCCCACTTAGGCTGGACCAGGCTTGGAAGAAACATGAAGAAATAGATGCTGGGACTGGTTGGCTAAGAGGTTAGCTAGGAGGATCCATGCCCAAGGTTCCTGAAGAGCCAGTATTTAAACACTGTACACATAAAATGCCTAAATGGATATAAAAAAGGAAGCTGTGATGTTGAAGAGACTGCAAACCCGAACAGCAGCCTTATCAGAAAATCAGTGTGAGATGCTCAGGAATAGCCAGTCGGTTTGCCCTACTAATGAAAGGGCTTTTTCTGGAAAAGTCCCAGATTTGAGAATTCTGGAGTTTGACCCTGAAGGGTATGGGAACTGGGAGAGCTGTAAATGTGTTAAATATCAACCTCTTAATGACACTATCATTCAGCTTCTACTTTCCATTCTCAGAATTCAAAGAGAAATGATCTCACCTCATCAGGGTGTAACTACAACATGCTGCTGCAGCTCAGGTCTCCCTGTTTTTTCCAGTTTTCTCTGGTTAGAGAATCGTATGAGATTACTATATCTGTGGCCTTAATGGAGCATCCTGGAGACGTCTCTGTGATCACTGGGCACCGCCTGCCAACAGGAACTTTTGTCTAACCTCTGGGCCCAGATTCCAAATGAGAAATTCATTCTAATATCTCAGGAAATTACATCTTCTGACATAGATGAAAGGCATTCCTTCATTGCATATGACTATTGTTCATTGCTATTACAGAGACCAGGCCACTCCAGTAAGCACTTCTAAATCCACTGCTACAAATCCACCCCAGATTTTCCTCTTGCAGATACGAATGGCTTTATGTAGAAAGAAAAAAAAAGCTTTTAAAAAACCCTTTTTGCTTCTGATTCAGTCTCAAGAATTTCGCCAGGAAATAACCTGTGAAATCACTGGTAAAGAGGTAAGACTTCTGAATCTGGTATTTAAGAAAGGTAATCCAATAGCTACCCTTCTCTCCTAGAAAACAAGTTTTTATGTGTGTTCTAGTTTTTTATGCTAAAGCACATGGTTTATGCAATGCTGAGACTGGGAATATCCCTACCTATGCAAACTCCTCATGGCATTTTGGTGTCTCTGCTGTTAAGAGTGTGCATATTTAGTGCTCCTTGAAGGTGCCTGATGGGATTCATTCTGTTCACTGCTAAACCAGCCTTCTTTTTGCACCTTCAAGCAATGGAAAGAGATTTGCCTTCTGCCTGTGGGCTGAAGACCATGGCTGTGCTTCCAGCATGCACACAATACTAGGAGCACAGTTCCATGTGATCAATCACTCAGTGGTGGAGACGGTTCTCCAGTCCTTCCTCCCCGTCCTCCACTCTCCTCCTGCTGCCCCAACACTGCTGCACAGTACAACGGACCTGTGAAATAAGCCCATCAGAAAAGCTAGACCAATGCTTTAAAGCAATTTATTTCCCAGATCTGCCTCAGAGCTCCACCACGACTACAGCGGTCCTGGCAGGGAGCGGGAGGAATGGCCACAGGCAGCAGCAGGAGCCCCTTCAGCCAGCGCCGCAATCCGAGAATTCATAGCGTGGAGTCTGGCTTGCGTCTCCCCAAATGCTGACTATGGTCTCTCAAAGAACATAGATGTTTAACTAGATTTAGAAAGGTAATAAAGAATGAAGCCAGCAGGCTGCAAATGGATAGACTGTGCTGTAGATAACAGGCACAGCTAATTCTGGTTTTAAATAACAATAGGGACAGCAGACCCACTGGCAACAGCCAGAGCATTTCTTCAAATTATGCATTCTCTGACTTTTCTTTTGCTACTGGAGGGCCCAACTCTGCAAACTATTTTTAGTAGTGTTACTTTGTCAATGCCCAGCCATGAATTGGGGTCCCACTGTGCTATTCAAACACTTAAATAAAGGCTGGTTTCTGCCCAAAGACTCTGAAATCCAACTTACAAAAATCCCATAGGTTTAAATGGCAGAAAGAACTACATTAGCAGTACGTTGGTTTATGGTCTTTTATTACTTATTTTACTAAATATTATTTACTTTGTTTGCAGCAGTTGGAATAGAATGGTGAAAAAAATGTTTCCAAGCAAAAGCCTGGAACAACTCTGCAGTGCTGCTGGTGAAATAACAAGCCCTTTCAATGAAAGAAACTGTAAGCATTGAACAGCCCAAAATGGCTTCTGCAGAGCCACAGCAGTATTGTATGCAAATATGTAATTTAGTTGTTTTTATGTAACCTGGCTATTTTGTAACCACAGAAGTAGAGATTAGACAAATGGGGCATATGCCATTTCTAAAGAATCTACATGGGAGAAACAGGCACTGCAGTTACAGTCCTGATATTCAAAATTAGCTACTCAGAAAACACATAGCCAGCTAACAGCAAATTATTCAGTTTCATTAATGATACTGATTTGGAATAGAATACAGAGAAATGAAAGTCTATACACATGACCTTAAAACAAATTTTAATGAAGAGTGATTATCTTGGTTCTATCGAGTGCTGTTCATCCAGGTGTGCTTTACAAACCAACTGCACAATCACATACTCATTTGCCCATGAACAAAGAAGTTCACTGTGTCTATCACTAGACAGCCATCATCTCTGCTGTGACAGCATGAGGTGCTCGGAAGCATGCACAGCACTTTAAAGACACTTTTGCACAATAAATGCAAAATATAGACAGGTTCTGTGTCTAGAATCTAGACAGGCTATGTGTCTACAGCATCTCTAGCTAAAATGTCATGAGAAACATATATATACACATATATATATATCACACAAAATCTACTGATCATGACTATATATATAAAAAAACCACAAGTGATTAGGACTAAATACCTACATTCTACAAATCCAGCAACTCATCCATACCACCATGACAAGATATCATTTGCAATGACCTTTAAAGAAGGTGACCCCTATTCCCAGAGAGCAGACTGCCTGCAGGACAAGTGACTAGGATATTAGCTCAGGATTGAGTGGGTAATATTTTACACAACTCCAGTTCACCTGATCCAACATGAAAAACTGTTTTGAGACCGCATTTTCGCCCCCTGTTCTGACATTTGGCTTCCAAAACATTTGCAGCAGCATCTATGAGCTTTTTGGAAAGCTTGATAACCTTTTCCACTAAAACTAAGGCATTCTGACAGCCAAAAGTTTAATTGGATCTCTCCAAATGGTCTTAAAATCTGTGGCAGGGATCTGGATCAATTCTGAAACCAAAGCCCAGGACAGAAGCACCACTAAAGGTGACAGCAGCTGATTGTTTGAAATACCTGTTCCCAATTACACAACATTAGCTACTTATATTATGTAACACATGCAACCCAAAGTCTACCTACCACACTTGGTATTTTTGGGCTGCTGTACCAGCAAAGGTCTTGCAAATGAAAGTGTGTCCCAGATTCATTCAGCTATTTTTAGACACCTACTGCTGTTAACTATTTGTGCCTGCAGACTGTCTACACAGCGCAGAGCCAGGCCCTGCCTCTGGTCCCCAGCACCAAACCTGATTGCTCTGAGAAGATCCTTACTGCCGGTTACAGTGGGAACACCAAGAAGTCTGGGACATACCTGCAGGTAGATAGGACCTCAAAATTTGATTTGGTGATGCAGAAGAGCAAGGTTTTCACTGAAAGCATAGTTCAGTTGAAGAAGGCCTACAGTGATCATCTAATCCAATGGCCTGACCTGTCCAACCATAATCTCAGTTAATGGGTGAGAAAATGAACTGTGAGCTGTGCTGCATTTACAGAGCCGAGGAGGGGGAAGTAACAAAACGATTCTAGTTAGCCAAGGCTCAATGCATGGATCTGAAGACACACGGAACAGATTTTTTTGAGTAACGCAGTGGCATTCTTACATACTGATGTGTAACAGCACACTCTAAAAATGTTTTATAGGAGTTATTGTGAGAGACAGAATTAGTTTGGGAACTTTGCCTTTTGAAGACCATGACAACCACTACAAAGGTGAAAAACAGTCTCCCTGAAATTGAGGTTTCTGATGTAGCTTGCCTGGTGCTTGCATCTTTGCATGGCAGCAGAATTACTTTGTTGGGAATGACCGAGACTCCCTGCTTAAATACCAAGTTATGATAAATCACTGTTAACTCTAGTGCTGGCTATAAATTGTGGTAACATTTTATTTGAGATTTTAAGGACGAGACAAAGGATTTGGAAGACTGCAATAGAAGTTGTGCCCTGTTGATCAGTTTTCCTGTTAATTCCATACAGGTTCCTTGATCCTTGGACCTTTCTTTTTTCTAAATAAAAATCTGTGGAAGTCTGATACCAGCTATCTGCCAGCAGTAAATGTCCTGCTGTGACTGCACAGCAAATTACCTCATTCTAGTCAGACTGGCACTGATGGAGCTCTCTTCAACCAGAAGCACATTCATCCTAAATAGAAAGTAGCCCTCAATCCTCTTAGTTTTTTGGACTTTATAATCTTGGATTTACAATCTCCCCATGCCATAGCACTTGCTTAATGTAAGGAAGGGACAAAACTAACACCCAGAACTGTGTTTGTACATATTCAGACAGTAGGAATGAGGATACAGCAAATTCTCCAGCAACTCTGGGGGATCTAAAAGCATCCCCTGTAACCCTGCTGCATCAGAGAATAGCCAGAAGCTGGTTTCCAATGTCATCCGACACCCTTTCCCTGCGTTACATATTTGGAATTGTCTGCAAACTTAATATTGAATGTGAAATCAAATTACGTAAACAGCCGGTCTCATTCCAGCAGAAACATTCAATTCAATTTCAAGGTAGGATATCTAGATTGGGGAAGATTCCATTTGTACTTCTAGAGGTTTATTCCCCAAACTGAAGGTCTTTTTAATGCTGATGATTTGCCCCAATTAGAGTCACTGATGGCCAAGATGGAAGGGCCAGGAGAAGGACAAAAATACCTCTGAACATGACGTCTGGGCCTATGGCACGAAGACTGCACTTTGTATAGACAATCAAATCTGCCTCCTATTGACACCTGTCTATCTATCTAGATATCAGATTTTTATCTTGTCTCTCTGTGTTGGCACTGATTACTGTACACACCCACCTTGTCAGCAGGTCCAAACAAAAATATTTTTCACTCTTCCAGCTTATCCGTGGTGTGTCACGATGCATGCCAGACTTACCTCTGAAAGTCTGTATTTAAGTCCTTCTGTTTTGTCTGAGTAACACACAGGAAATTTGCTCTTTGATTTCAAGGTAAGACTAAAATGGACTCACAGTAATACTTAACCAGGGATGATTTATTCAAAAACATACTCTCATCTCCATAACTAGCCCATGCAAGCTGAACGCTTTAAAAAAATACTTTGGTTGTTACTAGTGCACCTGAAACCTATTTTTAAGTTGTCTGCCATGTTTTTTCTCTTTAAGTAAGCCAGTCGCAAAACAAAACAAAATCCATCATAGGCACCCACAGAATGGTAGTGAAAAAGGATTTAATTTCTGATTTGCAGAGATGCTTAACTGTGGCAGCCTCCTTTAGTTTCAGGAGAGATAAAGCGAAAAAAACAACCCCAAATATAAAGGAGACCAAGCATAGTTGCATATAAATGTTAAAAAATAGACTGGTAGCAACAGAGTTGCATGATTTATCTTTACCTAAAAACACGCAAGTAGACAAATTAAGCAGATGTATGCTCTGTGCACATGCTAATGTTGGTGTTGCACATCTACAAAGTAACTTCCCATTACACACTCCTTAAGCCACTATGAATTTGGTTGGCATCTGCATGCCAATAGAAGGAATGAAGTATTCAGTGATATGAATTGTTGTTAAAATTCTATTTGGAACAATTATATATTTATGCTAGCTTAAATTCTTTACTGTCCATAGTCAGCTTTCAGCTCTAAAATCCAAGTCCCTAGGATACATACATAACTTAAATTACACTGTAAGGCTATAGCTGTAAAAGAATATTAAGGAGGAACCCTTGCCAAAGTAACACTAAATAATTCCTTTCTAGTTAAGGTTAAAATTATGGCTAAGAGAGTAGATGCTTGCTAATTCACTTTAAGGATTGGGAGATCCACTGGAAATTGCTGCATTTTCCAACTAAGTGAGAAACACATTAAAAAAGCAAGTGTAATTTATCACAAAATGCACTTTGCTCATTTATTTTGACAACTGTTATTTAAATTATTTATGCCCTTCCATCATGTACGAGTAAATGTAGTGTAGCTTGTTTTGTAAAAATAGTCACCAGTGAGATTGGAGCAACACAACATCCGCTATTACCCTTTGCCTGGAGGTGAACAGAAACCAGCATTTTGTGCCTTGCAGGCACAAACAGGGTTTTAGAAAAGGGCGGTCATGGTGGTTCCTGGGTTTTGGGGCTTGTTGTTTACCACAATGCTACACCTACAGCAGCTACCTCTGTTTCAAACACTTATACTGAAGCTTGAGTGCTCTCAGAAGTGGGGCCACTTATTTAAGCATCTTATTTAAAGGCTTAATAATGTGGTACTAGGTTTCCCTCACTGGCAATTTTCACTGGTGCCCAGGAACAAGGTTCTATACCTGAAAGCAGTCACAAGAGCTTTGTTTGAACAGGCTGATGAACATGACCAAGTACCTAGCTTTGAGTTAGTGCATTTCTTGAAAGGAAGACAAATTTTGCCTTCTCCCTGTTCCTATTTCAAGGCTATCTGGAGGAAGAAAGTAGAAAGCCACACCTTCCTCTCCTGAGCAGTGGTTTCAATTTACAAACTTGGATCACAGGCACAAAATCAAAGTAAATGCACCTGAGGAAGGAGAAAAGTTAAAGCAGATTTGGCTTTAGTCATTCCTGGAATCAAGTTATGTCAAGACTGTGAAACACTGAGGGTGTTGGCTGGAGTTGCATCACAGCCAACCTACGCTTATGAACAGCATGTACTCAGGAAACGAGGGAGTTGGGCATCCCATGAGGATTAGCACAGCAGGCTTGCCAGTGCATGTGCTTCCAGCCATTCTAGCATTCTTGCTATTCTGAAGAAACAAGGGAAAAAAAACCCCAAAACCCCAGCTCCCCACCTCCCTAGTAAAAGATTAACAGTTGCAAAAGATGCTGGACTGACAGCCTGAATTAGGGATGAGTGGGGTTTGTGAGGGGTTCAGGCATTGGTAACTGCACAAGGTACATTATAGGAGATCTTTGGAAGGGAGCTGGAGAACTTTTTGGGACTCCTTTCCTCCATTACACAGAGAAATCAGATCCACCAGAGTTTAACCTTACTGTTGCATTCACCCCACCTAATTTATATCTTAACTAATGATGATTACTAATTACCCTTAATTACATGAGATACCTGAATTAATGACGGTGCTTCTCAATTAGAAGGGTGGCATTTGGTGCCTCAGCAGATGCTACAAATCGAGGCCCTGCAGTATTATCTTCTCACTTACACACACTCATGATTGAAGGTACTGAATATCCTTTCTGTGCAACGTTAAAAAAAATGGCCTTGAAAATATTATGAAATCAAGTTATTCTCTCCTGAAGCTAATAATTAGCAAATGAGCTTTAACATGTGTTTGGGGCTTTAAAATCTGCCCCCAGCCTATGGGCATGTAGCTCTGTGCCTCGCAGGAGAAGAGAGCTGACTTCTCCACAGGACAGAGGGGGATCTTGGGCTTCAGGAAATCAACAAGTTTTAAAAAGCAGAGTCATTAAACTGTAATTTAGGGGAAGAGGGGGAAAGTGGAAAAAGAGATTTACAGATAATCTCATGAGTCATGTGCATTAGCTTCCAGTATGCTGACTCACCTTTAGCTGTTTAAACATGTCTCCTTCTACTTGGTTTTGGTTTTGTCTATTGGCTTTTGGGATTTCTTTTAAGTTTTGATTTTGGGGTTTTTTTTTAGTGGTATAAACTCTTCTCCAGTTAATATGGTTAGATGCAGTCGGGGACACTCAGGCCTTCATCCTGAGTTCATTCATTCTTTCCATTTCTTTCTGCCTCTCTGGATCTGTGGAAACTTGACCAGTTTCCTCTTCAATGTTACCTGTCTGAAGGGCATCCACAGGCAGACGAAGCAAGTTTATGCCATGCACTCCATCCAGCCTGATCCTCTTGTATAGAAAGACGCTTTCAGCATAAGCAGGTTTCCACACAGGAGAGTTAAATTTAACAGCTGATGGGTGGCTGTGGGATAGCCCTTGGTTCAAACCACTTGGATGTCCCCATCAAACTGAGAGCAGCCTCATGAATGAGCTGCTCAGGCATGACTCACATTTCTGTGCCATTTACAACAAAAAACCTAACAATTAATGTTCCTCTGCTCTTTTCCTATGTGCAAATAAATGCAATTCAGTGATTATTTATTACATAACTGACACTTCCGTTGTATAAGGTGAGACGGCCGTGGATGTATCAGGGCTGTTTGCTTCCACAGGTGGGATCCTTCCTCCACAAGCAGGACTGGGACCTCTTCAACCAGGGCTGAAGGCAGCGTTGTTACTACTGGGGACTATCAGATTAGTCTTGTACTGTGGACAGAAGTTTTCCTCCAGCTTTAGCTAAAAGCTTGGTTTTTCAGCCCGCAGTGGTTTGTAGCCTGAAGCCAGGTGGCCACAGTCAGTCTTGTCTTGGTTACCTCTCACCAGTCCCCCACAACAAACCCCAGCTCCCAGAGGCTGCAGCCACTTCCCAAATCCCTGCTTTGAGCAATAAAGCAGCCACATCAGTATTTCTGGAGCATGTGTGTATGTGTGCATGCAGGGGATAGTGCTCTTTTAACTCCCGGCTGGATCTCATTAAGATCAGGCTAAGATTGCTGTACAGAATCTCTAAAACAGCCTAGAGAAAAACCAAAGATACTGTCACCTACTATTAGCTGACCTGGGATTGTAGCAGTAGTTTTGTGCACCTAACAGCAAATTATTAAACACGCTTCAACTACAAATACAAATTGAGAAGCAAATTTTCTTAAGGTCTGCAAAACTCAGTCTTAAATTTTAGGTGCACTTCTATAGTTAAATTGCAAAGCACTAAACCTAACATTAACTTGTTCCGGGCAATCTTAAAATAGTAGATTGCTGGATCTAAGCTTTTGGGTGTTCTCAGTTGACTGCTCCTGAAGAAATATAAAAATGGTTTATCACATCTGTCATTATAGCAAAACTTTGCCCTGTACTTTTTCTGTCCTGGCTGGAGGAGACAAGTTTGGATGCATTATGTGAAACTAAGCAAAAGGACAGGAACCTTAAAGTGTCTGAGCCATCAAAGGTCTGGAGTTAAACTCTATATAGACTTATCCAGGACTGTGCAGGTTTGTCTCTTGCAAGACCAGTTGTGTCTACAACCACACACATACATGAAAATATATATGTGTATGTATTTGTACTGTATATATTATTTGTATTTGTACTGTACATATTACATATACATATATATAATTCATGCTTATATGTACACCCACAATTACATATGTAGAGATAAATAACCCAGCAGAAAAGGAATTTTCAGAACACATTCAAAAATAGAAGCTCTTGCACACACACAAAATTACTTTTCAAAGTATTCACTTTTTCCCATATTTCTACCATCACTTTGTCTATCAAATTTTATCTTTGTATAAAATTTGAAACTCTGATCTTGATGATACACATGATAAAATACACTGCCAGAGATCACAGAATATTGACAATATTGTCAGTCTAGGCAGAAGATGAGAGTCAGACTCTTCACCACAAAACCATAAGGCTGGGTGAAAAATCAATCTGAGAGATTGACCCGCTTTCTGATTTTTCAGTTGTTACCAGTCACATTTCCAAGCTGTTCTCTCCAGACCATGAAGGGCCAGAAACTTATTTTTTATTGCTTAATGCAAGCTGAAAACTCATAATTTCACATGACTTCAGAAGCAGTGGCTCAAAGAGAAATAACAAATATTGTCACAGTCACAATAAACCACACGATTGGTCACAGTTTTAAGATTTTGAGGGTTGAAGTGCTACCTTCAGCAGCAAGTCATGCAGACAGACTTTTAAGCAAGTCAAGAGATGTAAAAAAAATCTGGAAAGTATCTTTTTCATAAAAGAAAAGAGAGAATATTGCTATTTTATAATGAACTTCAATACTGCATGGATGTTTTATAAACTTTTCTGCAGGGGATGCAGCAATCACAATTTATTTTCAAATTCACCTGCTTCAACCCAGTACATGTAGAAATATTTTCACGTAGGAGATTTCTGTTGGAGGAAGCAATGCACCTGATATCCTATGTTCTTCCAGGGAATCAGATGTAGTTCCTGGTTCTTGATTGCATTTGTTACTGTATTGCAACATTTTATGATTAAGTCATTAAACTCTACAATATTTAAACTGCTGTTCTGATTAGAGAGTTTAAATTTTGTGGAGAGAAGGGGGGTTACTTTCAAAAGCACTTGGCTTAATTTTTCTTCCACAGTAATACATGACTGATTCAGAGAAATAACACAGGAATACCAGGTATTTAGAACTAAAAAAAAAGATTAAAACCCTTCTATTTGCCCTCTAGTGCTTTTTCTACTGTTTTCCAGCCTACTGATTTTCTTGAACCTTTTAAAATTTCCTCTCATAAAATGACAATCTGGACAAAAGACTTGCAATATGAAAAGAGAAAGCGCCATTCCCATGATTATGCAATGCAAAATTTACAAAAAATGTCAATACTTCTGAAATATCAGCAGACACTTTTGTTTACAAAAATGACTTTTAGGGTCAAGACTGGTTGTGGAAAAGTACCATGTTTCTCTGACAGACTATTTTAATATTGAAAGCAGAATTTACAATATTAAAAAGGAAGTGAAACAGTAACAAGCTAGACATGTAAAGACTCCCCTTCAAAACTGCTGTCTAGGGGAGTCATATGTTCATTTACAGCTAGGCTTGGATTAAGCAGTGGATCTGAAAGCAGAAAAATAAAACCACAACTAATGTCCCCTATTTAACTTGTCATTTCAGAGAAAAAGTAAAAGAATTTCACTATATAGGTGTTTGTACGCTATACATGTATACAATGTATATGCATACACTATAGACATATATATACTATATATGTATAACAGCGTCTCCTCTGTTAAGCAAAATGAATTATGAAGATGATGAAATTTTAGAAAATATGAAATATCTAATTATTAAAAAGTTTTTGCTAAAACCTATTTTATGACAGTATAAAGGCCCTGTTACCTGAAATGCACCAATGGCTTTATATTCTTTTACATAGGAAATAATGCATTCAAACACCTGTTCTGCAGACTGCAATTTCAGGGACAACAAAAGACCAAAAACTATTCAATAAAGAATTTCAGACCCATTCAGTTCTCCACAGCCTGTGCCAGGTCTGGCCAAAAAGGGCAAGAGATCTCTGAAATATATTGATCTCAACCTATGAGAATCATTGAATGGTTTGAGTTGGAAAGGACTTTAGAAGCTCATCTTGTTTCAACCTCCTGCCATGGGCAGGGAATCTTCCACCAGACCAGGTTGCTCATGGTCACATCCAGCCTGGCCTTGGACACTTCCAGGGTTGGGGCATCTACAACTTCTCTGGATGACCTGTTCCAGTGTCTCACCACCCTCACAGTCAAGAATGTCTTCCTAGTAGAATCTAAATTATTCCCTGTATTTCAGTGAACAGAAAGAAAGTTAAACAAAATAAATGCTAAACCACACAAAATTTCAAAACTTAAAAGAAAATACTCAGTTGCTTTTGCCTAGGGATTGTGTAAGTCATTTAATTAAAAACTCATAGCATAAGAAGAGCTCGATCTAAATATGAGGTTGCACATTTGCACAAGAATTTACTTCTTGTAGTATCAAGATATTTTCCCTTTCTTCATTATCCTTTGACAAAATGACACCAGGCAGCATTTCACAGGCACTGCAGGTGAGGTTATTTGCCATTTGCCAAACCCACTTGCACAAACCACTCCCAGAGTTTCTTGTTTTCACCAGATGGTGTTAGGGTGGGATCGGTGGCGGGCACCAAACCTGCCTATTTCTGTACTGATCCTTTCTGAAAGACTTGCTGACAGCAACATGTGAAAAGCAGAGCTGTGAAGTCGTGCCTCCTGTGCGTGAACTGGGTTTTTCACAGCATCAGTCAACTGTCTGGAAAAGATAGCCATCCCCCGTATGCTCCCTGTCTTCTTCCCCGAGCCCCTTCCAAACAGTTAAAAACAAGTCCTGACACCAGCCAACTTTTTTTTGGAATATATATTATCATGCCAAGAAATCTTGATTCTTTGGGCTTTGTGTTACATTCCAAAACAATATACAGCAACACTGGCCCTGGGACAGTGAGCAGTGCATGCATTCTTTCATTTTCAACAGACTTGATACATAAAGATTCATCATAGATTTTGTTTCAAGGAGACCCAATAGAAAACACAACTGGCTTGTCAACACAGCAATGAACTTGCTGTGCAATTTTTGGGAGGATTGTAAACAGAAGGTGACATAAGACAGAAACCTGATTTTAACTCAAATTTTTCGGGACAGGCAAAAGTAAGCTCTTAATGATGCATCATGCCATCAATCCTAGATTAACTTTTAACTAAAATGAAGGCTTACTGGGAGTGTGAGTGATTTTGAGCTATTTCCTCATGAGAGCTTCCTTAAGTAGCAGACACTCCTTCATCACACTTTCAGAAGGCAAACTGCTGAGTGCATTTGGGCAAGTCTTAAGAAGGGACACCTTTCAGTCCTATCAAACAGTTTTCTTGGAGAGCAGACATTCTCAGAAAAATATTTGGTCCAATTATGATCTAACATATTTAAATCTTTAATAGCATACAACGCTTATGTATCTTAATATTTTTCATAATGATGTTCTTAAATATTGAGCAGATGCTTATTCATAACCCTTTTGACTCATTTTATCTTTTTTTTTTAGTCTTCTCCTCTACATTGCAATTCAGTTCATCTGTTTTCAAACTACAGTTAAGCTGAAAACACACAAAGAAAAACCTGCTTGTACTTGCTTGATACTATTTCGCAGTTAAAGTTAAAAACAATGAGAGGTCTTCATTGTATGCACACCACCTTCACTTGGACTGAACATGTCAGACTGCCTTCAAGCACTGGCTGTGAATGCCAGGAAAGCTGTACCATCAAGATTGCAGGTTTTGGGAAAGCTCAGTACATTTGGCTTATCTGGATATGAACATATATCAGCCAAAAAGTGTTCTTTAAGTTTTTTGATAGAAAAAGCTTGCAAAAAGAGGAGGTGAAAGTTAGGTACCCAACCACACTATTTTTGTATCTAAAAATGACCCAGCATTAACAAGGATGGATGACTCCCACATTCCACCTCATGGAATGACACCCACAGACTTCCAGCATTTGGAGGCTTAGGCTTCTTAATCAGAAACTTCCATCTGACTGTGAGAGCCAAATGTTGGCGGTGCAAACGAGTTCCTGATCTGCCAGTCTAAAGAATGACCTTATCATAGGAAACAAGTGGATCCTTTCATTTAATCTAACATTCAATGTATTCTGTCCTCCTCTCCTTAGGAAACAAACTAGTTCCAGTGAGTCTCACAACCTGTTGTTTTAATGTCAGTCCCATGAACTTCAGTAAAGAAAAGCACAAAATCCTGCCTCATGGGAGGAATAACCCCAGGCACCATGACACATCTCAGGCAAATGTCAGCAAAGTAGCTTTGCAAAAATGGCCCTGGGAGTCCTGGCAGACAACAAGCTGACCAGGAGCCAGCATCGGGCCCTTGCAGTGAAGGTGGCCAGCAGCCTCCCAGGCTGCACAGGGCAGCACTGCCAGCAGGGCAAGAGAGGTCATCCTTCCCTTTGCTCAGCACCAGTGACACACTGAGGTCAGGAATGCTGTGTCCAGTGCTGGGCTCCCCAGTACAAGAGAGACAGGAACTTTGTAGAGCAAGGCCAGCAAAAGGCTACAAAGATGATGAAGGGACTGGAGCTTCTGTCATACAAGGAGAGACCAAGAGCTGTGCCCGTTCAGCTCTGATGAAGAGAAGGCTTGGGGGAACATGTGCCTGTGTGTAAGCATCTGATTGAAGAAGAAAAGAAGATGGAGCCAGGCTCCTTTAGGCAGCACCCAGTGACAGGTCAAAAGGCAATGGGCGTGAATGTGACAGAGGGGAGATTCTATTTAAACATAAGAAGAGACCTTTTCACTGTGCTGGTAATCACACACTGGAACAGATTGTCTGAAGTGGTTATGCAGTCTGTATGCTTGGAAAGATTTAATATCTGAATGGGCATAATCCTGAGTACTCTGCTCTAGTGGACCATGTTTTGTGCAGGGTGCTTGGAATAGACAATCTCAAGAGATCCCCTCCCACCTCAGTTATTCTCGTTTGCAATTGGTTTTTCTGACAATGCAAATTAGTTTAAGATTTGTTGCTGTACTTTACTTAAAAGCCTCTAATTTTCTAAGTAAAACAGTTTGATACTTTAGGACTAAAGCAGAAATGCATTTAATGCAAACTCAACTCATAAGATACCCTATTGTGCACTTACGGTTGCACAGTTTCCTCAAGTCCTTATTCTTTGTGTATCATTCTCCAACTTCATCATCTGGGGCGTGTAGTCATCTAATTCAACATCTTGCCTTCAACCTACAGATCTGAAACTGCTTAGAAATGTCTTCAGATAAAATTCAGAACGACAACTTACAAACCCTATGAGATCCATAGGAAGCTTAGGACAAGACCCGAGACAAAGAAGGCCAAGAGTCAGCGTGTGAATGTGGAAGACAGGACCAGAACTACAACCCAGGCCCTGCAAAAGCTCTGCATACAAATCTGGTTTCGTCCTTATCACACAGATATACTCATAAATGCTACAGTTAAGTGCTTTTTCTTGTGTAGGTTATGTAGCCCCTCACTGTTCTGCAGCACTATTTCTGTGCATTACTCCATGACCACTGAGTTTTGAAACATCCTGCAATTGTGAACATCAATGAAATCCCACCCTGACCAGTGCATTGAAACATCTCATCTACAGTAGAATTGTGCTTTGGCTTAAATTCTGAGTGAGTGCTCAATAAATAATTTTTTTTTTGATCCATGCCTTATTAATATTCAGGAAAAAGCATCTTTCATGTACAAATCCTTTTTTCTAATTCATTTTCTTTAAAAAGCAAGCAAATAATTTTGCATGTTTAATGTAAATGCTCAAAAATGAAGATCTTTACAACAGCACTAAAAGTAACTTTATAATTAAGTCCTTTCCAAAATTGACTCACATTTAGAAATTTGCCTTTAAGTTAAATGATACTAAAACAGTAAATGGATTTAATTTCCTATTGATTCAGTATTCAACTATCAGCTGATAAACTAACTTCAAAAAACTAATGTTAGTCCTAGTATTTCTGGTTAAAATAAAAACTTTTACTCTACAAGTGTAATGAATGTGACAAAACAGCTGCTACAACCACTGCTGGAGGAAAAAAAAGCAATTTAATAAGGAGTAAAATGGTAATTATCCAACATCCTGATTCATTTTAAGATATGGCATCTTCAAGCAACAGAACACCCATACTTCCTTTAATTGATAACTGAAAACATTTCCTTGGGCTAACTAAATATCTAGTTGACTGAATTTTCATTAAAAAAAAAAATGGTGATATGACCCCCTGGGGAGAATGTTCTTCAATTATAAACAGCCATGTTGCATTTTATATTCTCCTCTCACACCTTCTTGAGAAGCCCACATTAAGCTCATGCCATAAATCTCTTCAGAAGCAGGCAGTATTTACTATCATTCATACTTTTTCCAGATCAAGAATAAATAAGAAGCCATTCTCCACATCTGGACAGCATCACATGCTATGTATTACCAGCACTACTAAAGCTCCAATCCACCCTTACCAATTTTCCCCTATAAAGGGCACCAGCCACATTTCATACTTTAGAGTGAACACATTTGTTTTGCATGTTCTAAAAAGCTGGTAGAGGAAAGGCTCTCAGGAGATGACCTCCCATTATGCCATTGGCATAGTAAAGAGAAAGTAGGGCCAGAAGGAGATTTATAGCAAATTATGGTAATTGTTTTTGTTCCTGTCTCATTCTTCAAGGGTTTTTTTCTGGGTATAGAAGGAAGGTAGAAAAGGCAGAGGAATTAAGCTGAATGATCTCTCTCTGCCTCATTTTACCTGCGTGCTACTCTGTCAGTTCTTCGTACTGCTGCCTCCCTTCTTAAATTCCTGTTTAGTTGTGCAGCTAAGTGACAGCATCTGGTGTCAGCTTTATCAGTGCAGATCCTGCTGATCTATTAATCCATATGCTGTCAACACTGAAATTTATCCTTCACTCTCTGACCACATCATGCATTTTCTGCCTGCCATCTGCTCCTCTTCCACTCCTACTGCCCGGTGATTTCCTTCTGCTCTCCAAATGTTGCTGTGGGGGCCATCATCTTTATATACCTCTGACAGCTCCGCCCTCGTATGCTCAACAGCTCAGCCTCTCTCTGACTTTCCCACAAGGAGATGCCTTCTGACCTAGACAAAATGTGCCTAGAAGAGACCTTTCAACTTAAACACACTCATTTTATCCTGGCTTGCTTGTCTCCCAGTTAGAAACTCACGGTCTGAATGGAGAGACAACCTAAAACTGCCCAACACCAGGGCTTTTTTTAGCATTAACCATCACTCCTGTTGATCAATACCATTTAATAATAGCCAGGCAGATGGTAACTGCCATTTCTCTGGCTGCTGCTTCTGAGTAGGGCCCTGGGTGGAGCAACTCCATGCCCAGGGTACAACTATTCTTTCCTTAGTTCTCATTCACCTGATTCCCTTCCAGCTGCTGACTCGCTTCAGCTGCCATCTACTGACTTGTCAGTCACTGAAGCTGAGAGCCCCTGGACTGCTGCTGCTGCTGCAGACACCTGTGTAGCAGCTAACCCTACTACAGAAGGAAAGGACAGATGACACCTAGGTGGCATTTGTGCACTGTAGGGAGAACTGGAAGTAGAGCAAAAAGAGGCAATATGGACCAGTTCAGAAGAGGGACAAGAAATGGAAAGGTGAAGAAAGCAAAGCAGGAAGAAAATTTATCATGTTATGTATCATAACAAAATAGCTGATTTGTGCTATAAACCTTTGAACAATAGACTTTGGGAGCAAAGCCAAGCGTTAAATTAGTACTATCCTTTGTGCTGATCTACGCCCGAGATGAACTCTAACACCACAGCTCAGTTTATAATATAAGGCAGAAACTTGTTATAAAATGCACCTGGCCCACAATTATCCTGTGTTCAGTTTTGGGCCCCTTAATACCAGAAAGACATTGATGGGTTGGAGCTTGTCCAGAGGAGAACAACGGAGCTGGTGAGGGGCCTGGAGCACAAGTTTTATGTGGAGCAGCTGCGTGAGCTGGGGGTGTTTAGCACAGAGAAAGAAGGCTCAGGGGTGACCTTTTCTCTCTATAAAACCACTTGAATGGAGGTTGTAGCCAGGGAGGGGTGAGTCTCTCCTTCCAAGCAACAAGCAGTGGGGCAAGAGGAAACAGTCTCAAGTTGCGCCAGGAGAGGTTTAGACTGGATGTTAGGAAAAGTTTCTTCACAGAAAGGGCTCTCAAGCATTGGAACAAGCTTGTCAGGGCAGTGGTGAAGTGACCATCCCTAGAGGTGTTTAAAGATGTGTAGATGTGGCACATAGGGACATGGTTTAGTGGTGGACTGGGCAGTGCTGGGTTAAGGGTAGGACTTGACAACCTTAAAATTTTTTCCCAACCTAAACAATCCTATGATTCTATAATTATTCCCCTCTGATGGCCAACCTGGGGGCCCAACTGGACCATCCTGCGATGCTCTGCTACTTGGGCTTTCTCTATATATAAACTGAAGTTTTTGGTTCTACTGAAAGAAGGAAATGAGAGCCTTCCACCACTGCGGAACTGAGAAGTACCTAGACCCAAGTGCTGGAAAGTAGCACTGGATCCCACAGTATAGATGCAGTATGGATATCACCAATGTTATTAGTAGGCAGAGAAGTTCATATCAATGGATCACACAGCAGTAAAATAAGCAAAATAGTACTTAACGGACAACCCCTGTTTATTTCAAGCTGCTTGTGGAGTCTTCAAATGTGCTTTTTGGCATGAGCTTGGTTTAAAAAACTCAGCTGATATAAAGCCAGTAATATTTGCAAATCATATATTCAAACCATAAACCCATTTAAAATCTAACAGTAGTCTTTGTTCTTCCCATACACTTTGATATTCAGATGCTTTAATCTCTGCTATGAAGTCTCCTAGGACATGCCCTTACAGATTGACTTTCAATACCATGAACAGTTATTTACTGACCGTTTCCACGTCACCATTCAATCCCCTTAGGAAAGATTTCATTTAGCTAACAGCAGCTCTCCACAGAGCAGAACAGCCGAGAGGTCAGTGGCTACCTTCCTTTCTTCCACAATAGAGAGCAACAGACATTTCTGGTGCGTGGCTCATCTCATCCCATCTGGAGGTGGACATTTAAACTAGGAAAGATTTAAGGTCACATCATTGGTCTCTAGTTAGGAGAGCAGAGTCCAAACTTAATCAAATCCAAGCTCAAACATTCTTCCCTGCGCCTTGGCCAAGCTGTCCCTCGGGGTAAGAGCTTCAGAAACCATTTACTAGAAAATACAGGGCATGCAGGAAGAATTTAGGCTGTCTCTGTCTGGGCTTTTCAAGTGTAACGCATCACTAACCACGTAACACAAAACTGTAATAAAATCCAATCTCTTCATCAAATTTTTTGTCAGAAATGTGGCTTTGTTGCAACCACTACAGTCACTTTTGCTTGTAATAGAAAAAATAAGTTATTTTTACAAGGTCCTGGAATTACCAAATATCCTCCAGTCATCCATTTTGCGTCAACCAACTGCAGGGATGTTGATAAAGGAAAAAAAAAGTGACAAACTTATGTCTCTGGAACACAAGAGCAGATCCTTTAAAACACTTTTAATGTACTTCATTTGACAGAGGCACTGCTGCCACTCAGACCTCCTTGTTCAGCCACCCTGGCCCATGGCAGCTCATACCCAGAACCCCATGGAGTATTCAGAACATCTGCTGCTGGCACAGGGGAGCATGGGATTGCCTGCCCTCACCCTCCCTGCTCTAACAGGATCTATCACAGTCAGTTCATGCTGAATAACCCTTCTCCAAAGGTTTTTCTGAGTGTGGGAAAGGAAGCTCTTAGTTCTGGACACTGCCATTAATTTATATGCAGAAGGTAACTATTTTTGTTATTAATCTTCTGCACCTGTGCCCAGCATGTTGGATGGGTGAATTTTAAATGAATTACATTTTGCATACTCACTCCTTTTGTGATTTTATTATGCAAATAATGCTCATCTTTTCACCTCTGAAACCATCCACATGCCACAATTTCAAAGTCAGACTAATTTATAAATATGCTGAGAAAGGCAGATATTTTCTAAGGATTCAATACAATAAGAACTGATTTCTGTTACTTTGTAATCTGGAGGGTAAATGGGAGAGCCCATTGTTTTCACGTGGTTTTTCTCTTTCAGAAAATAGAAGTTTAATTGTAATTTTTATCTATGGTTATATTCTATTCTGTCCAGATTTTTGCAGGTCATCTTAAATCCTGCCTGTTCAACCTGCTGTGGGTATTTTATGATTTTCTGAGACACAGACTGCAATTCTGAAAGCAAAAACCACAATCATTTCTTGAGGTGGTTAGGGATGGATAAATTCCCAAGGTAAGGGGGGCCAGGCGGAGGAGCAGGAGAGGAGGACAGTGCAGAGGACAGCAAGAGGGAGAGCTGGCAGCTTTCTGAACATTTGGACTGCTCTCCAGAGGTTGCCCTGGAAATCAGCAGAGTTTGCAGCAGGATGTATTGAAAAGATATTGAGCGCATAATCCTCAGCTCCTTCACAAATGCTGATCCACAGCTGGGTCACATCAGCTGCTGCAGAGCAGGAGCAGTGGTAACAGATGTCACCAGTACAGAAATATGCTGGCTTTGTTAAGCCTCGGCTTTTGCAGAGGCAGATACTGACTGGTCCCACACGTCATGCTCATTTTTGACTCCCTGTGAGGTTTGAGTGGAGAGGGACTCCCTTCACCACTCATTTTAGCTACAGATTCAAACAGCAGAACCAGGTCTCTCAACATCTGGGACCATATTGCCTAACTGCAGGCATTTATTAAAGGCTTTTGATGTATGCATACAGCTTATTTATCACTCAGAGCAAGGGTCAGTCATTCTTGGCTAGCAAACTATGAATAATACTCAATGCTTTCTTGACCTTAGTCTCAAGAATTAAGTTAGTCAGCTGTCTTGGTTGACTGAATACAGTCCTGCTCCAGTGGAGCTGGTCCAGTTCCAACTCCAGAAATTCTTGGAGGATGTTTTTCTATTTTATTGGTTTCATGTACTTTTTACATTTGAGCCTCTCTTTTTGGCCTAACTAGGAGAGTCAGTAGTCAAAATTTCTGGTAAGAAGTACTTTCTTCATTATTGTCTTCAGTTAATACTTTAGCTTATTTTCTCTAATGAGGGCCCTGTCACCTCTGTATTATGTAAGACTTCTTTGGTGCATCCAAACTAACCAGTAACTACCAACCCCAAAGACACTACTCTAATGATGAATCCAACAGATCAGATAGATACAGAAATAATTCAAAGGAATAATTAGCAATTTTAGCTTGCACAAAAAATAAAAAAGAAACAATAATAAAAAAGTGTATTTGATCTGTTCACATTTAGCATCAATTATAGAGATAATGTAAAGTCGACAGATTTCAAACTTTAATTACCTTTAAATTTGCATAGTGGTTTACTAAATGCCTTTTTGTTTAAGTCTGTTTAATATAGTATTTAATTAAATCTCATTCTAGGTCAAAGTAATTTAATTAAAAAATCTTATTGCCTGTAGATCCTTCATAAAGTGCATTGAGCACACCCTGTGTTCAGAAGCTCATGTGATCATCAACAAGGTTGCTTCCTCACTCAGGAACAAGCTGATTACTTATACACCTCAACTACTGGAAATGAGGGAACAGGGAAATGCTTTGCCATTGGTAAATCTCAATGCAAAAGACAGTTGTCCCACAGGATAACTCTTTTCTATAGAGTAACTGTTGTGGTGTAAGTGGGATACCACACAAAAGCCCAGCATACATATCCTTCTCTGAGAAGGAGTGAAGGGATACAGTACTTTATCCTCCAAAGGATTTTACTGCAAAACACTGAAAAAATCCCAAACATGTATATTCCTCTTCTCCAGGGTGCACCTAACATGAAGCTTGTAGCATTAGAATGTCTTTAGATACCTGTACCAGGCTCAAAGGATGTAAAATTTGATGAACAACAATCCAGTCATCAGTTTAACAGTTCCAACAGTGCTCCACCAAGACCTGGGCAATTTTGTGCAGATTAAAAACATATTTAAGTCTTGGCACTATTTCCCTCTTAGCCTTACAATATTTTTCATTTCCAAATGGAAATTTGTCAAAGCTTATGGCTATCTTGAGAAACAGGGTCCATCAGCTGCGTGTTGTAGCACTTCACATATTCTCCTGGTCCTGCTTTCCCTCCATTCAAAATGCTGCCACAGAGACGATTTTCTGTTTCCTTGCTTTGATGATAATGGATTCATATTTGCAACAGTGGACTCAGAAATGTCAGAAGACTCTCAAGGTCCCTCTGAGTGGAACCTATCTTTACCCATAATTTCTTATTTATTACTAAGCTATTGATCCTAACTCTGACAGAGATACCTGCCTCTACTACCCAGTCAAAGAAATCTCAATCAGACAATCAGATTTTCTCCCAAGAGGCTCCTACTTCTGGGCAGAGTTTGTTCATGACACCTGCGAGGCCACAACTTACTGTCTTCTTGAAAAATCTTGGAAGAAATCTAGAAAGACTTCCCTTTAGCATGATGTCCACAAAAAACCTGACAGATTTGTTGGGATGATGGCTTACTTTAAGAGATACCTACTATCTTATTTTTCTCCCATACCTATTTGTTGCATTTACCTGCTGATTTCTGACATGGTTAGCATGCAGTCTTTTGCAGTCTTTGCAGTACATACCCATAAAGAACAGTGCGGTGGGGGGAGGGCCCACAAGGAGGGCTTCCGAAATGCTGTCATAATTTAAATAAGCACAAACAAATAGCAACAGCATGTGAAAAGGATTGGTTTTACCCTCTACTTTCATCAGTGAGAAAAAGAGGATTCTAATATCCAGACAAAATAACCACTGCACATTGCACACAGGCTATATGTACCAGTTAATATGCAAAGGATTTCACAGGATACCTGACTACCTTCACAGGAAATCAGTTGCAAATCTGCAGAGGAGTTCCACACTTCATGATGACACCATAAAAGAGAGTCCAAGCTGAAGCACAGTTAGATACTTCACATCTGATATGCCACATTCTTGGCTCCTTCACTGCAGCTCTGTCAGCTGGGGGTGGGGACACAGGTATCCCAAAAGGTCACTCAGCTCCACATCTGGATTCATGCTCTTCAGTTCAAGATTGTTTAGAAGCATAGGTCAAGGATATTTTCAAGAGTGGCATGCACTGTCACACATATCATCTCTCTTCTTTATTTATTTCCTATTCTAAACTAACTAAAATATACTAAAGAAGGGAAAATATGCACTTGATAAGGCAGACACGGAAGTTTTGAAGAAGCATGGTTGCTGCTTGATTTCCAGAGGTATGAAGCCCCCAGAAGCTCTTTGCAGGGCTTGACTCCCTCAAAATAAAATGTAAAGTATTTAACACTGATCTTTCAACACCTGTGGGTACCTTGAGGAAACCAGGCTACCCCAGGGAACACGTGTACAAAAGCAGTCACTATTTTTTCTAGGCTATGTGGCCATGTGCAGATGCTTATTTAAGGCAAGCTTTGAACTGGGAATGAGATGCAGAGATAGAAAACCTTGCAACACTGTGGCAAATTATGTAAATGACACACACAAGGAAGCACCCTCAAACAGTGATCTTGTATTCTCTCTAACTTTCCATGGGTGTGGATTCTAACTAAATAAACAACGTTTATCTTGTAGTGTTATTTGGAGAGAGAACCCAGTGGGAACTCTGCTTCTCTGAACCACGTCCTAGATCTTTTTAGCTAAAATCTTCACCACCCACATCCCTGGACATTCCTATTTTCACCTGCAAAAATTAACCCTTATTTCTGCTGTATCTTTCCAGATCCCAAGGCAATTGGTTACTAGGCAACCACCCCCTACTTTCCCCAGGCTTGCTTTTAATTGAAGCCTTTGCTAAATAACATCACAAAAGAGGAAAGGCACTTTCTAGGTGAATAGCCATTACTAAAGTCATGGGGGAGAGCTTTGGTATGAGAGGAATGGGTAAAGGAAAGCAGTCCCCTCCCTAAACTGGCCTCTTACCACCACCGAACAACTGCTAAATATACAAAGAAGTAACTTTTGCCTATTTGTCTTCCGAGTTGCGAGCACAAAAAGAGGCCCACATGAAGGTGAAGTCTGTGATGTCTGGTGACCTGCCCCAGGGTTATCCCATCACTCCTTCTGCCCACTTGCCCATTTATCATCCACACCACCTGACAGAGCCCTCTGTGGATAGAGGGAACCACTGACCTGCCCATCCTTCCTCTGGGAAGAGGCCAACATCTGTTTCACCACAGGCAGAACCCGCAGCTGATCTACTCTGTCTGCCTTCAGAACAGGATACTGTGGACCCTCAGGAAGCAAACTGAATTGACAGTGCTGCTGCTGTTACAGGGGGAAGCAACTCCACCACTGGAGTCTGCATCAGTTTGACAGCAAGTATTTTAGCACAGATTTTCAAAGAAGGCCATTCCAGCATGCACCATTCCCACACGAATACACTGCACATGCAGCAGGGTGGTCTGGAAAGAGTGCTGGAATTTTTGCAGCTATTCCTGCAAGCTCAAATACAAAAGGTGCCACCTTTCAAAAAGTACAGGTCCTTCTGCTTTTGGCAGTACTGTCTCTCAGAGGAAGGTGGGAAGATGGACCAGAAACCCTGCAGTCCCACACTCCAAATGGAACACGAACAAGCCTGTGTGCACGCAGGAGGTGAGAACACACTTGCATGATGCAAAGCTTGCTAATGATGAATGTTTCAGTACACAAACTCCCTAATGCTTTAGTAGCCATTAGTCTTTACAGTGACTATTTTCTGCCTAGATCAACTCATTAAATTAGTTTTCTACACTGCTGTATGGGTTCCAAAAGAGGAGTTAGAAACTGGCAAGAAGCTGGGATGGACAAGCTGCAGCAGCATCCACCAGATAACATTAAACTGCTAAAGAAACATCTCAAAAATGGAACCAATCTACTAAATATTCCCATTGGTGTGTTAGATGGGGATCTTGCTGCCACCAAAGACATGTCTATGGCAGCAGGGGCACAGCACTTGAAAGCAGATGCCGACTAGACCTGCTCCAAGCCTGGCTTCACAGATGAATTTATGTAACATTCACAACAAAGAAAACAAAAAATAAATCTATTAGTTTCCTATTTAATGCATGGAGAATGAATGATGCAATTGATTTTTATGAAGAGTGTTTAACCAGAGAAACAACTGACCTAAGTACTGGGCAAAGGAGGAGTGGTACCAAATGCTTTC
Source organism: Nicator chloris (assembly GCA_013400495.1). NCBI lineage: Eukaryota > Metazoa > Chordata > Aves > Passeriformes > Pycnonotidae > Nicator > Nicator chloris. Next base: position 13,282 of record WAAE01011193.1, on the reverse strand, counting down.
ATAAACTGAGAGCTGTGGAGCAAGCTCTCTCTTCTAAAGAGGGCTCTGCCTGGCTTTTCCATAAACTTTTCACTCCCTGGAAGCCAAATTCTTTTCCAAGCAAATTCAGCCAGGCTGCAGAGACAGATCTCACAGGCTGGCTTCATCCCACAAAACTGAAAGCATTTAAATAAATTACTTCATAAATTTACAACCTGATTATATTTTTTGGAGGAATAATACTGCCTCAAATGTCAACTGCCCTCTAGAAGCCTATCTGAATCAGTGGATGAAAAGGGGTTTTTTGACTCCCAACTCCAGATGTAAAATGCAAGTCTGATGGGAAAACTCCAGGCTGCACTATGCCATGGCTGTGCACTTCCAGCACCAAGAAAACAGTTCTCTATTGTGCCTCATTTGCTCCTCTGTTCCAAGAGAGATTTTCCTAAGTGATAAGAATTAAATACTTCACTCAAGATCTTCAAGAACTCAGAATTGGTTTGTGATACCTGAAATAGCACTACTTTTACACTTCCTTTATGCTTCATCCTGACTCGTGACACATATCTTCGTGATATCCCCTGCCAGACAGCTAAGACTTGGTCCAGAAGCTCCCAATGACTAATTGGTAAGACTATATCTTAAAGAGAATGACTTCTTCTAATTAAATTATGTGTTTGACATCTTTATATATGTTTTGTGAGATGATACATTTTCACCAGGTTTCCACTGATGCCATATGGTGGCTCACAAAAAACGGAACAAATTAGGTGTAATGAGACTCATAAAATAAAGTAACTAACAAACTAAATACATAAACATAAACATAACAAACATAATAACAATAATAATAATGATAATAATAATAAAGGAAGACCTTCTATTAAGTTTTAGCATTTGCAAGATGATGTTCAGATGGTGAAGATACTGTGTATCTTTCTCCTCTGGTATTTCTGGTACATGGCCAGAAATGCCTCTGCCCTTGTCAAAGGAACCAGTGGACTTGTGAAGAGAAACAGTCCCAGGAACATTCCAAATATGAATAAATGGCAGAATAGAAATGCCTTTCACAAAAACAGATTCAAGCCAAACATCCTTAAAAGTGGGAAAAATGTGGGAGATGCTGGCTGATGGACATGGTAATCCTGACTTAGAATCAGGTAACAGCTTCAGGTGGTCAGATGGCTAGGAAGTCAAAGGAGCCGGGCCAGAAGTCCAGTTGTAGTAGGGTGAAAGAGCTACAGGCAGCGAATGGGAAGAGGGTTCAGGCTGTCTATCTTCTCTTCTTTTGAAAGGGAAGAAGGGTCAGAATATGTCTTGATGCAACAGAAAAAAACCCAAACAACCCTGAGTACTGTGGATCACCATTAAAGATTCACAAAGGGATCATCAGGATCAGGGCAGCACTGAAAGCAGCAGCAACTGCTGCCTGAAGAGGTTCTTCAGAGTTGGTTCACACTCCACCAAATATGCAGCCACCTTACCGGCAGACTAAGTGCATTTGGAGGGTGAGGAAGAGGCAGAATCTCTAAAAAAGGACGTCATCCTCTGCCTTAGTGCCCCTTCCAGAGTTCAGTCTGGTAGCACGACTGATTGTCCTCTGGAAACTTGGAAACTAAAGGGCAGACACTGGAGACCTCTGAACTGCAGCAGTCCCTAAAAATGTGACACAATCCCTACCATCATCTTGTGACACACGCAAACAAACAATCAGACAGTGCCGCACATCTTCCAACAGGGTTACCTGAGTATTTACTCAGTAAGTAGCATCAAAGATGCTCTTGTGTGACCCCAGTTAGGATATGGACACAAATAGCTCAGGTTTTGTCTGCACAGAGGCCACTCTCATTTGAGCTATGCTAGAGAAGAGCATCTCTGCAGTGAAAATCTGTCTAGAGCACTAGAGAAAAGCCCAGCTGGTATTACTGTGGGACACATCCACTGCCTAGTTATTGCTAGACCTATGGCTCAGCAAGATGATGTGGTTTAATTACCGTTGCTGACAGAAGCAGCCTTCCTCTGCCCCTCTTTTCATGTGTGAGTGTGAGCTGTTCCTCTGACCTGGCTGCAGCACAAGCCCAACGACAGCGACTCACCTGCTTTGGAATGGCTAGATTGAGAGCAGGATGCTTACACTTTATTTTTGTTTTAATGGTGAGATTACTCAAGAAAATGGGCCAAAATGGATCTGCAGATCAAAGGAGGGGACTCTGCTGCCAATTATTTCAAGATAGGCTACTTGAACCTAACCCTACTATTACCATTATGATAGTAAAATCTTGTATGAGCATTTAGCCTTTCTTCATGTCTTTACATTTCCACTTCCCTCTGGTTTTAACAGATTTGTCAGTAACAACAACTATTGCATCTCTAACCTCCGGCCATTTCCTGAAGCCTACTGCCTCCACCTAAACCCATCACCCTGCAAGACTCCTCTGTAGGATTCCTGGTTTAGACATTAACGTCTAAAATAATGTCTTCAATAGAAGCAGCAGATGCACAAGGCAGAAATAAAGACATACAGAGCAGGAAATAGGGAGGACAGCACTGATTAAGTTTTGCTGTGTTACAGCTTGTTCTTCCAGAAAGGCTTGCTGTCAGCTGTTCCCTAGCACTGTGCATGTGTCTCTTCTGGCTGGAAAACACTGTGTTGTGTGTCAGATGCAGCACAATTTCTCCTGTCTATGGCTCACTAATTGCAGACCCACTTCAGGGTCATTCAGCTTCTCTGCTCAACAAGATGCTGCATTTTGCCATAACAAAAAACCTTCCTAGGCCAGACCCTACAATGAGAGACATGATATACTAATTAAGTTCTATCAGCTGTATTTTTCTTACATCCCATATAAAAGAATGATGCACTTCTCTAAAAGCTCTAAGGATACAGACCAAAGTGTAACTAACCAGTGGGGGAAAAGCAAGGGCCCCCACCTCTTCTGGCCATATGTCCTTACTAGTCCTTTCACAAGGAAAGCACTGTTAGGCTGGGAAATAGGAAATAAAGCATGTTGATTCAGCCTGGTCATAAATGGGCAGAAAATAAGCGCTAGATATATCAGACATTATCAAAATAGGGGGGAAAAAAGACAATTTTTGTACTTATTTACACCCTGTTCAAAAATCCAGAGGGAACCTGTATAGTTCTTTCTTTTAAATTCCCCAAGCTGAAGAGATGTTTATAAGATTTCACTGCCTTGACTATATTTACCCTATTTTATGTTACCACAAAGAGGACTTTGAGCTGATAAAATATCCTTCCAAATAGCACATTAGTCTCGTTTTGGAATGATGAGCTGCCATTAAAACTGACAGGTATTTTCTATAATTTCCCATGGGAAAATATCCCCTGACTCCTCTAAAAGCTTTTCAAACCCCACTGCTGCTGCCATTCACAAGGCACAAGCAAAACACCCCACTCCTGCTGTCCATTTCCAAGCACTCTTCAAAAACAAATGACAAATTCCCCAACAAATTGCTACTGAATACAATTTGCCTGCCCTCCTTGATTTTGCTTATAAAGGAGACTGTTTTGTTCACATTACTCTTCCTGCCAAAACCATATTATCACAAGTTAAAGGGGGAAATTACTTTGTGGGACCCTTTAATTAAAAGAGGGTCACATTTCATTGCCTTTTTTCTCTGCGACAGACATTGCTATCCCTCCCCTCCCCTTTCTCCATCTTCCAAAAACCAGTACAGAACAGGTCGGCATGATTGTCTTTTACTGAACCTACATCACCACTGAAATTCACTCCTTTTACACACTGTCAGAATGCAGCATTGCACAGTGCAATAAAAAACTGGTTTATTCATTGATGGCTTACCTGGCATTTGCCATCACACCGCTCTTTTTAGTACTGTGCAATAACTACAAATTACATTTTTCTCACTAGTGTGTTTATTTTGTATTAAAAATAATTGCAAGGAGCACAATATCACAGTCTCGCTTACGTTTTTAACAATTATTTTCTTGTCCCATTAATTGCATCTAAATTGTTCAAATTCTAATGTGTTCTTAAGAGCAAAAATTAATTAAGAGTATATTTTTCTACATTGTTAACTTTTCTCTGAACTAGGAAACTACTTACTCACGCCTGCCATGGGTCTAAGTAAGCTATGTTCATTTTCCCTCAGAAGAGAGATAATGTTGTGTGAGCATGTGTTTTTTGAATGATTAGATTCCTTACCTCTGCTTCAATTCTATCTTCACTTCTGTCTAGCTGACTGAAATATCAGTCAGAAGCCTGTACCAGACATACAGTGCCATTTGTGATCAGATATCTTTCTGGGATTTGCTGCCTGGCAGACCACCACAAGATTTTAAGACTTTCTGCAGTAATTTCATTTTTCTCTTGAAAGAAAATTTTGTCTTCTAAATGTATCCCCTCTTCCTTTTGGGGCTGATACACATCTATGAAGAATCTTGCTTTCCTTGCTTAGAAACTCCTGGATCAGCAGAAGTGTCTGCAACAGTAGGTGTTAAGAGTTTCTCTGACAGCATGAGGCATTTGGATGGCACACTCCTAAGCTCATTTCAAAAGAAACTATGGGGGGTTTATTTTCACTGTTATACATCACAAGTTTATCACAACTGGAATAAAAAGACTTAGCAAAAAAAAAACCCCATAAGCACCTCCTTGTCAAGAAACCAGTATCTAAATAGCCTCTGAGATGTATCACAAGCACAAAACTACATTCCTTCCTCCGGCAATGCCTTTGAAAGCCAAGAGGTAAAAAAGGCATGATAAAATATAGGGTTCAGAAAAAGATGACCCAAGGTCTATACACTATAATTCAGCATAGATGAACTCCAATTCAAAATATGGAAACATTGAGGAAAATTAAGATAAATCACCCTAAAGAATGAAGTCACTGTGTAGGAGGTTGTGTCCCTCAAACCAACAAGGGGATGCTTTCATTCAAGCATAAAGTAGTCATAACTCTCAACATCGTAATTCTGCTTAGAGAATTTTATGAGCTCTATCACAGATGCATTGACTTCAAGCATTAGCAGATTTGGCTTATCTTTCCCCTATGTATTTGGGTATATATGGTCCTGCTCAGTGACGACTGATTTGAAAGTTGAGCTAAGATTTAACATGGCAATTTGCTCTGTTGCTATAAATCTCTCACGCAAAAATAACTGCAGGAAGGGTGAGGAAAGGAGGGAAGTCCAAAGCGCAGCCAATGCTATAGAAGTATCTCCTGAACCCCACTTTGGACTAAAGTTTAGAAATAATTGAACCCCCTGAAGCTTTAGTCTCCACATCATCTTTCTCAGGTATTTCTGTGAACATGCCAGGTTACAGCCAGAGCACTGTGCTGTCTTGGTCCTCTTGGTAGGAAAGAATTGCCGTTACAGGACAACAGAATTTAAGGCTGTTTAAGAAACAACATTATAAAAGGCATTTTAAGAATCTGAGTTATAAAAGCTGTGGTTCTACTCTAAAGAATGAGCCCATTAAAGAAAGCGTCACTAGATGTTTCCATGTTTATTATGTGCTAGTAACTCTGGGCTGAAAGTGTGCAATTTGTGAGTACAAAGACATTTTTCTTCTAACAGCCAATCTTAAAAACTCAAGCTGGGATCTGAGAGGTGAGGTGGGCTTTTCATTCTCATACCTCATTACCAGGAAACATCAATTAGTATATATTTGCTTATGCAGGGGTAAGTAATCCTTATTGTTCTGTTTAATCTTGAAACTGGTTAGAAATCAAGAGTCAAAAAATGCAAACCAGACTACAGAGTTTACACAACAATGACCCAGTGCCCATACTCCCTAACTCAGCATATGTGAGCACAAATTGAAAATATCTGACTAAAGCCACAAATGTTGCAAAATTAATAAACCAGATAAATGGTAAAGATACCACTGTTTAGAGTCAAACCCTCCCTAGACAGTTGCATGGGTTGTTAGTGTCCTCTGAACTCCTGCCAGTATCTTTTCAGGAAGGAGTGCTCAGGGCACAATGTATTATCCCAGACAAAGTCACAAAAAGCTGGATAGGAAGGCTATTACCTCCCTATATTATCATGTAGTATCTCTGTCATCACTTCCCTGGTGGCAAGCATACAGTATTCTGAATTTATATTTCACCTATGGCTTAAGCACTAGGAGAGCAGAAGTTTATCAAAAAGGCTTTGAGCAACAACTTGTGTTCTACTCACACGTGCTGTAAGCCACCAGCACAGCTTAGATGAACCCAGCTTGGAGCTCCTGCCTCTCCCTGGGACCAAGGCAGGAAACAATTTAAGTCAGTAGCCATTCTCTAATGAAATGAGATTTTTACAAGACTATCCTATTACAATTAGTTCATAATAATTAGCAATGAACAATAACAATAAAAATAGCACTCATTCACTTAAAATTATTTTTAATGTTATAATGACTGGTACATAATTATCCCAGAGAAGGGCTATTTAAAAGAGGGGAAAAAAGATGGTAACTTCAAAAGAAGAGAATTCATTTGCTGTTTATTTGCTTCAGGGTTCTAATTACTCTGGAAACCAGCAACCCTCCTGATAGGATTACTGACACGAACGCAACTGCAGCTGCAAGGAATGCTGAGCACATCAGTTTTTTAGCACCATTAAAACAGTCCTCTATAAATACCAGATGCATCTATCTATCTATTTCTCTCCCTTCTCAGCACTTACTAGTGGAGCAGTCACAGAGCATATCACAAAAATGAAATGTGTAGCTGTGGCAGAACTGGTGCAGTAGAGCAAGTAATTTGTATCAGGCTGTATAAGAGTTTAAGTTTTATTATTAAGTATATGTCACAGATATACTAGCACCAGTTCATCTTCTTTCCCCTTATAGTTCAGATTTATACACTTATTAATAAAATCCAGACGGTCATTTCAACACCCTCATTTAGCAAAATAAGCCAGTCAAATCTGGTCAGAGTTGCCCGGACTCCACGTGGCAAAGCAGAGCGCCCTGGCAACTTTAATTGTTGCTGTCTAGTGGAGATTTATGATGCTATCCATCCTGGTCCTAGCTAATAAATCACATCTTCCCCCAGTCTTCAGCGGATAGGTTGGATAAAAAAGGCTGGTAGGTCTCATTAGGGCTCCCGCAAGCGGTGCAGAGGTAAGAAGGGAGCCACTGAGCTCGGCACTGCTTTTCCTTTTGCTCATGTGGGCTCTCAAGAGAATTGCTTTTGTCGATGGGCTTTTGAAAACCATCAAGAGGAGGATTTTTCCTCAGGAATGGAGGTTGGAAGAACCTTGAGCTGCCATTGTGTTCTGCTTCCAGCACCTACAACCTTTGGTTTGGTGCCTCTGTGCCTCATCCTCCACAGAGCAACCCTCAGGTGACACTTCCTACCATTTGCCCCGGATAGTAGGTAAGCTCTGCAGGACAGCCACTGCCTTCTACCATGCATATGCAGCCATTCTCACCACAGGGTGGCAAGTATAACAGCAATACAAAATAATAGCTAAAAGAGCTGGAAAACACCTTCAAATGCCAAGTTTTTTGTATTCTGTCCCTCCCCCTCGCCTTTCTAGCAGTTTGGAATTTCTTAGGTCCAATGTAGACAGCATCATGGTGAAAAAAGTAGAAATGCACTCTAAACTAACACATTTATTAAAACACAGAAGAGACAGGGAACCGCCAAACCTGCAGTTTCCTTAAGAGTTCATTCTGTAACGGTCTTTGGGCAGCAACATCAGAAATTAAAATTCTTACATCATACTCTTAATAACTGTATTATTGTAAGACATGCAAGGGTGACAGGAAGCTACACCTACAATACACTGTGTGTGTCCTGAAGACTGGCACTGCAAATCGGATGAGGCACAAGAGGCACACCAGTGGGGGGAAAAAAGGGCATTTCAATGTTTAATATCTCCATAAGAGATCTAGATGATGGGATAAATTGTGCCCCAATGAGGTTTGCTGATGATACCAAACTGAGTGGGAGGTGGACACTTTGAGAGGGAGAGCCACCCTGCAGGAAGACTGGATGGGCTGGAATAGTGGGCTAACAAGAACCTTATGAAGTTAAACAAGGACAGGTCTGTCTGGGGAGCAGCTTTGTGGAAAGGGACCTAGGGGTCCTGGTGGACAACAAGCTCAATAAGCATGAGCAGTGTGCTGCTGTGGCAAAGAAAGCCCACAGACTGCTGGCCTGCATCAACACATGCACCCCAGCAGAGATGAAGTCACTATCCTGTCCTACTCAGTGCTTTTCAGGCCATATCTGGAATACTGCTTTCACTTTCGGTCCCTGCTATACAAAAAAGACGTGGACAGACTGAAGAGGGTCCAAAGAAGGGCCACAAAAAAACAAAAGGCTGAGATGTTTGTTCAGCCTTGAGATAAGAAGGCTTATGGGAAACCTTACTACTGTGTCTCTATTTAAAGGATGGCAATAAAGAACATGGAGACTACCTTTTTACAAGGAGTCACAGGGGAAATGGGAAAGGTAATGGATACATGTCACTCCCGAGGACATTCCAACTGGGCACAAGAGGAAAATATTTCACAGTGAGAACCATCAGCTGTTGGAATAATCTCCCCAGGGAAATAGTGAATTCTGCAAAATCAGGCACATTTAAGACTCAGCTGACCAGGCTGCTGGGTCATTTTGTCTAGACCATGCTTTTGCCAAGAAAGGTTAGACCAGATGATCTTTGAGGTCTCTTCCAAACTGTTATTCTTGATTCTATGGTTTTTCCTGTCATTATAGCACATATCTGTAATTTATAGAAATGTATTGCTTGTCCAATTCATGTAAAAACATAGTTACCTATTAATAATAGAACTATTCCCCTACTCCTTATGTCAACTGCATTCCCAATGGAAAACAGAGAGTCTGTGCCCTAGGATTTCATGTACAGTAGAGTGATGCAAATCTAAATGAGCTGGCTCAAGAAAAGGAGCTACAATGGCAGAGCACAAAGCTTTTCCTCATGCAGGTAGGCTCCTCCAAGCTGCCTGGCTGGGTAATCTTTCTTCATGATGTATTGCAGAAGGCAGTACAGACATACCCAAAGACAAGACAAACAGCAGATGCAGAGACACAAGAAAACAGTGAGCCACAGGTCGGCAAGGCAGCAAGTATTCAGCATGCTTCAGTACCTCAAATGCTGGCAGACTTTCAGCCAGCAAGACACAGTCCTCAGGTGGGGTCTGAGGAGAGCATGGGAGACTTTGTGGTAGGGAGTTCTTTCCAAGGAAAAGCATAGGTGATAACATAATTTAGACATGTCTGGGGGGAAGTGGCATCGTAGCAATGGGGAATGACCTCACTAATCCATAAAGCTGCTAGGGAGGAAGGGAGCCCAAGAAGGGCTGGAATAAAAGAGAAGCATCTTGTGTTTAATACATACTCAAGAGTCAGGTGTGAAAAGGATTCCTAACGGCTCTGGGGAGCAGTTTCCCAAAGACTGCAGAAGTTCACTTTGCTTGTGCCGACAGGCATCACAGAAGCAGGTTCATAAAAAGATTAACACTGGCCTCAAAATATTTGAAGTTTTCACTTTTTTCAGTTATATGGCTAACAGGAGGAAAAGACTGTATCACATCTTTGTTAACGACCTCATTAATGACAAGAGAACGAGACCCAGTGCTGCAGATCCTAATTACTGGCTAATGCTTAAAATAGCAAATAGTACCTATTCCTTCAGCAGTCAGTCACACTAAGCATCAACCTTACTTCTCTCTCACACTTCCGAGATGATGTTCAGCTTTCAAAGAGGAAAAGAGGGAAAAAGAACCCTACGTGCAGTCTCATAATAGCATCAGTTGTGCAAAAGACTCAGCTTCATGTTTTCCAAAGCTGCTATTTTTGTACTTGTTTGGAAAAAGCGCAGTTTAACAAAACCTCACCATCAGCGATCCTCACAAAACGTTTGGCATGTATTTGCCAGCTTTTTTACTAAGCTAATTCATTTTTTAAAAGCAGCTTAGCAGAGATAACCACTCAGATTTAGATTTGAGTTCTTGTGTATGACATTCGTCAGTAGAAATGAAATACTTTGGAGATAAAAACAATCATATTGTTTCATTAGCCTGAAATATTTCAGATGGGGACAGCAATAAAAGTAGATAGCTTTTAGATACAAGCACAGCAGAAAAACTATGTTTCATAGTGAGAGTTCAGAATGACTAGCAAATAATCTGCTCTCCTAACAGAAAAAGTGGGAGTAAGGTCAGGCCAGGACATGGACTGCCTGGCTCGGCTGATGAAGGTCTTGCTGTTCTTTGAGCTCTGTGTGTTGTGCATTCTAACACACTGAGTTTCAATGCTTTCCCGTGGTTGCTTTATCTCATAGGGAAAAGCAAACACAGTGGCAAATGTTCCATAAACTCCAAAGACAGGGCCAACCTTATGATCTATACACATTATTTTCCTTGAAGGCAACTCAAGTAGGATGGCACTCACGTGGCAATGTCTCAGAGTATCCTTCCTCCTTCAAACTCCTGATGAAACATCACTCCTGATAGGAAACATTTATCAATGTCCCCTTTTCCAGGTCAAGAATTAAAGAAGGTTGTAGAAGTCAGTGTGAGCCCCAAACTAGATTTTAATCAGTACCTGACTGACCTCCTAATGCATTAATTGCTTCACAGAGAAGCTTAAAATTACTTGAATTAGAAAAACTGGCATTTTAGAACCAAAGCACTATGGTGTAAAGCAAGCAAGAAAACTCCAGACCAAATATGTCTTAATTCCCTTTCATCCTAGAAAGTTACTAAGACTTCATTAGAATACAGTAAAGCTTTTTAGCTTGACCAGCACAGTACTTGTGACAGACCATAAAGCCAACTCATTGGTATTAACATACAGGAGACAACTTATAACTTAAGTTCCAAGAGACAACTTTGAACTGAAAAAATGAACTAAACCAAAATAAATTATATACTGAACTTCAACTGCGTTTCGTATTAAAATATTATTGGTGCATATCAGTGAGACTTAATTTTTAAACTTCTGACGTCCATCAGAAATTATCTGGGGACCTTAACTTAAGCTATAAGGCACAAGTTGACATTTTGAGGTATCATCAGAAAGATTACAATGAAATGTTAAAGAGAAGAGTTATTCCCTCTAGGTCAGTTGAAGCAGGAATGGCAATCCTCATCTCTCTAAGTCCACCACAAGCCCTAAATTGTACAATAGCACACTTCAATTATTCCCCTGCTTTCAATGTCCTAAAAATAAAACTGACATCATAAACCAGTTTTAACTAATATTATAAAGCTAAGTGCATGCCAATGTCAGCAAATGAAATGTAAAATTAATTGTGCTGCAAGAGAGGAAAGCCTTGTGAAAGAATTACTGCAGTAGTAAAAGGTGAGCACTTTGCCCTCAAGCTGCACTGAAGTCATTACTTCTTAGATGTCATGAAAGAGTTTCACAAAGTCTTCAACACGATGTTAATTTATTTTCAGACAGACATAAAAACCAGCCAGCAACTCCAAGACTCACTGACATTAGCTTCTGATGATTTCAAGGGGCAGTATTTGGCCTCAGACATGTGGATGGGAGGCTGTGTGTAACTAAAGTTTTGATGGATGGCAACACTGTCTCTAGAAAAAACCAAATGCATTATTTTCTGAAACAAATACAAATGTCGTGTTGTCAAAATGAGCGATCATTAACTTGAGGAGCTAAAACGAACATGAAAATAAATAGATCACAGCAACTTTTAAAAGCTGGTACTGAACATGCTGGCTCTCTACACAGCCTCAAATCACTACTGCTTCCTTTCCTGGACAAACAAGATTTGACTGCTGTCAGAGATATATTCCCAGTGGATGGGCACACTGACTTCTATATGCTACCTTCATGCCTTAATTGCAACACCACCAGATAGAGCAGGTCTCTTTTGGTGGTGATTATGTTAAGAAACATGTGGCAGGCAGGTTGGCAGGACAGCACAGCCAGGGAGGAAGAAGGCACTTGGTAACTTGTAAAAACAAAAAACAAACATACCTGAAGAAGATGTTGAAACAATCCATTGGAGAGAACACATCCTTTCAGACTTGTTCCTGTTTAAAAGCCTCTTTTTTCCTAACAACAACGACAGTTAATGAAGCAATAAGGAAGGACTGAATTTGATGCTCAACAGTTTTAGGACCTGGAGCTGAAAGCACTGAGATGACTTGTTCCATGTCTCCCCAGGGTGTGCAAAATGCAGGTCTGAGTGAGTCACCGGACAGGCAGGGGATTTCTGGGACACAAATGGCCAATTTAACAAGTATGCTAATGTTCACTGAAGGGAATGACTATTAGAAGAGCAAGCTGTGTCTTAAGGATAAGCTGAAACAACAATGAGGAGATGCAGCTGTTTGGAAGGAAAACTGTGTTGAGTTGGGATCTTATCTGTGGTTTCTACCACAGGGATCCTGACTCTACTACAAAAATATTGACTGTACTTTAGTGGAATATTGTTTAAAGTATATCTAAGTATTAGCACATGAATACGTCTTTGTACATAAACCATGGTCTTTGAACTCCCTGCATCTTGATCCTATTCTGTAGAGCAGATTAGTGCCCACTACGCAGGGACACTTGAGTTAGTAAAATGCTGTGACTAGCTGGTACTGCAGAAGGATGAAGAATTAGGAGTCTTGTTCACAATATTGCTCTTGATCAAAAGAGGTTACACTAAATTGACGTAACGATAGCAGTTCTATAAGTAATAAGCGTAAGAACAATAATTTTCAGAAAATCTGTGGTCACAGTAAAGCCACCAGTTCCTCAAACACTGAGTAACTTGGCTCTGTAAGGTCGAACTTGGTTGTGTTAATATTCCAAGGTCTTTACACATGCATTGGTTTGAAGAAATGGTTCCCAACACCTTACCACAGAACTCCATCTCCATACATAATTTAACATAGCCATATGAAACTTAGTTTAATATGCAAAGCAAAGATCACATGAAGTGATAAAGATTTAATGTGAGTGGAGTTGAAGGTGACACACTACCATAAAACAAAAACATAAAGCAGTATTTGTTCTTCCTGTCATCCTCTGCTAGACAACTTGATAACCAAATGACATACATGTATTTCCAGACTTAATCTGGATGCACAACAAAACCTAAAATTTAAATTAACAGGCCCAAGGATTTGGATCCAATACACTATGCCAAGAGAAAACAGTGAAATCTGATGATTACGCTTTTCAAAAGAATGATCCCTCAAATGTGTCATGCCAAGATTATAAATGTAACTGAATATCCACAGAACCTACAGGCAAGATTTAAAATAGAAACCAGCCTTTAAATACAAGATTTTCAACTTGAGCCAAAGATGAGTATATTTTTCCAAAAAAATTAAAA
>WAAE01011192.1:9160-109936 GCA_013400495.1 Nicator chloris | reverse complement strand
AAAAAAAAATATTTCTACAAAACAGGGCCACAACTTCTATACCACTGAATGTTCTTTCATAACTCTTGACCCACATGGACATGCATATGTTTCTAAACTGTCTTGATACCTGTTTTCCCCCAATAAATTTGTATCTATATAGAAAGGAAATGTATTTCACTGAATAACTGCTTAACTAAAGTTTAGGAAAATGCCTTTGATTTGGATACGAAAATAGGAAAAACTATTCCAAGTGCAGTCAGTGGTAACTGTATTCAAAGTGCTAAGCAAATTCCTTCTCTTATTAACTCTGTACAGTGGCTGTCTTTGTTGGATGCAGATATTCATACACCAGTCAGACAAGGTCAGGAATCTGGAGATGCTTTTTGAAAGCTGAATTTGCCTCAGACAAAATAGTGTGGGGTTTTCATAAAAAATCCAAATAGCAGCTAGACTCCGTGTCAGACATCATGATAGAGCTGAACAAGGTTCACTTGACCTTTCTGTGACAAGACAACAGGCAGTTTAATTATGATTACTGACTAGCAATGTAAAGGTATATGAGAAGAATCACGTGAACCCCATGGAAACCAAAATCAAAACACTGCTGAGTGTTATCTGTCTGATCTGATCGGGACTGGGTATCAGTTTGTTCCTATTTTCTCTATCTCTGAGTGTTTTGTTACAATAGCTCAGCTGCTTTGCCAAGGTTATACGACAGACATTGTTGATGACATAAAATATTTCTATTTACAGCACCTTTGTTCTTGGTACTATGGTAATAATGATTTGTTAGGCACACTGAGTGGTCACCGATTCTTTCCTGTGCTGATGTTTTCTGTATTGTAACATTTGGTAAGCACTGGTACTAAAAAAACTGACTTCATTTTCTCAGCTTCAGGCAGAATTTGAAAGAATTGATCCAGCCACACCTGCAGCAATCTCTTTTCCCCAGCTGCCCCATACCTTACACTGTACTGTGTTTCCCATTTGTCAGTCACACATGCTGCAGAGAAGGGATAAAGACATTCTCTTCATTAGAGAATGAAGCCTCATCTCTAATATCTAAGCCTCTCTTCTGTAAATAAATTAAGGCCACCTAACAAAACAAGGAGCCTGCTAGGTACCAACAAGTAGGCAGCACTGCAGACTTGTTTCTCTAGCTGGTGACCAGATGGGAAACCCACAGACGCTGAACCACAACCCTCTGCTTAGCCACTTGCCTTGCCACCAGGTACTGTGCAAAATAAATTCCTCCATCCTTGATCTTGTTCAGAAACTCATTGCTTTTAAGAAAAAAAACCAGGCATACTCAGCTTTTACAGGAAAGAATCTTTAACTAGGAACACTGTGCACTGTTGCGATAGAGTCTGCGTAGTGTTGATCACCTGAGTATTTGTCATAAACTGACATGAGCTAAGGTTCTGTGTCTGTTGATTTTTGGCAAGGAAAAAATGCACTACAGTAAAGTCCTGCTGACTTTGATCCACACCACCAACCCTACCTGCGTGAGTTCTTTCACCACAGAATACTTCACACGAAATGCACACGACTTCCCCAGTCAAACTAGCCTTTCCTGGTAAGGCCTCGAGCTAGGATCCTGAATGTGGGAGTGGGAGGAAAGAATGTTTTTAATTAGCACACAGCATTTTACTTATTTTAGATTTTCTTTCTCAGATACCAAATAGGAAGTAATCTCAAAAAACAGCACCAATTCATGATGCAAGAAGTATAATTACAATGCAAGCAAACAACTGAAAACAAATCAGTACATTATCCTTTCATCTCCTTCTTAGGCTTAATAATTATCTTTCAGTGAAGAGCTAGAACAAAACCAGAAGCTAGTGTAATAGGAATTAAAAAAACAAGTGCATAAACAATATCAGTGCAGCAGCAAAATATACAGTCACTGTTAACATATCAATTCAACCCATTTCCAACATTTTTGTGCAATAAAAATTGGCCATGTGCTGGCCAATGCAACAAGCCTCTTCTTAATATTAACACAGTCAGTCTTCACTGAAGCTATTTCTGCTTGGATTTAAAAAATAAAATTAGTTAAATACACCTCTCGCCAAAAAAAAAAAAAAAAACAAAACCACCAAACCAAAGACTGTATTGTATAAACACAAAATTCTGGTGCAAATCAAGTAAGAAATAAATACCACACCCTTGAAGACAAAAGGAAATTTGAACTGGTTCCTATGGCTGAACTTAGAGGATGTGAGGGTAGGATTTTTGTAACATATATTTTTAACATTGGCTTAAGTCTCTCATCATTTCAGAGGTAAAGCCAAGCAGCTGTGAGGAACGTTTTTGTCGAGATGTTAAATTTCACTACACTTCAGTTGTGATAGCACAGTTTGAGTACAATCAGAGGAACCATAAAAAGTCTTCTTGATAGGTTGGGCTCTGTGCTTTGTGTTCTTCTTCTCAACCTTCCCTCAGTTGCCAGAGCAGGGGATATGAATCCAGACTTGCCAATGCAGCAACAAGGCAGGATTGTCTACCCGCTTGCTGGGAACAACCCCAACCTTTGTTGCATGAGCTCCACTCAGTTTGCATTTTCTCTTACGTTGAATATGAAGATTAGGGGTAAGGAGGAGGCTTAGAGAGACAGTTGAGAGGGGCACACTGAGAGCTGGAATGTGGCTGCTCTTCTGGAAGAGCATTAGGACTGAAAATTAAAAAGAAAAGAGAAAAAGTGCTTAAAATACAAGGCAAACTTTTTACAAGCATGTAAATAGTACAGGGCTGGAAATGAACTTTAACACAGGGTGAAGCCTCATCTCTAAATCCATGTCCTCAGGTGCACAGTATACATAAAGAAAGCTCTCAGTGCACAGCAAGTCAGTGACACCTGGATGCATTTGTGAGGTGGCCCAGATATCCCACTTCACAGTTCCTGCACACAATTTCTGTTTGCATGCTGGGATGACAAAGACTGTGGGGAAAAAATGTATCTGTCAAATGGGGGAGCAAATTTGAAGGACAAATATGCAGGTGCCATGTTTACATGAGTATTAAAGATTTTCTATATGCAGCTGATTCACTGTTTGAAATGAAGGACAGTGCCAGGCTGGAAATCAGGTTCCATAGCTGAACATTTGTGAAACTGTGATGTCTTACTGAATTTGATCTGTTTACTGGTTCATTTGTACAAATACAGTGTAGCCTTCTTCATCAGGCTCCTTAACCATTCCATAGTTTGTACTTTACAGTCCCAAAGTGTGGGGATTTCTTACGTTTTGTTTTCTTTGGGGTTTTGTGCTGTTTGAATCCTTTTCATTGTCATATACCTCTGTCATTTGACTATTTTTCATGTACAATTTGTCTGATAACAGCATTCATCTGTTAAGACTCTAGAGTGCATTTATAGCATTCACTGGCATATAGTGCAGAGAGGTCTGAACCAGCTTACGGGGGCTGGAGTAGCAGCAAAGAAAAGGGGCAGCTAACACAAACACACCCCACTTCTTGCTGTAGAGCTGTAGAAAAACAAGATACCAAAACAAAACACAAGAAAATGTCGTTTATAAAGAGAATGAAAATAAAAAAAAAGGAGAAAAATACCACAAACCCCAGTTCTTTAATGTGTCTGGGAAGAGTTTTTTTCCTTAATGCTTCAAATGTTCTACAGTGTTGAAGTTATTCCAAACTCAACAGTGTGATGTATGATAAAGCACCATCATTTATGTGTCTGTCTTCAAGAGATTTTGCCTTTTCTGTTTTCCTTCTTTAGATATTGTGCTTTTACATATTATCTCTGCAGCACAGACTATTGGAGGATTGGCTGAAGGAATGCAATTAGCCTATTGCTGGAAAAGAATCAATTTGAAATGCCAGAGGTGTTTGGAAAACTGCTACTGGAAATGCCAGTGATACTGCAAGTGTCTTCAGTTTCCACATGCAGCACTTACTTAAGGAAACAAAGAGATGGCATTGTGTTTGACTGAAGAAAGAAAGAAGTGTGCACCACCACCATTAAGTAACTTGATGGCAATGTCCACATTTGCAAATCAGAGAAATCTGGGAGGCTTTGACCACAAATACACAAGTATCACAATTCAGCAGGAGCTATAGTCCTTGCACTTCTGGGCTTATTGGAAGCTGATAGAATTGCATGTCATAAGTCAGATTTTGTTTCCCATTAATGCTCCTGAAGATGAGTCTCCTGATGGCAAAATGGGTGGTGAGAAGGGGTTATAGAAGCTCAGGATCCCACAAGCTTTGTTTTATGCTCAGCTGTCTAACAGTTCAGTCTCAAAGTGTTATGGACTATGACCCCTCAGAAGAAGTAATTCTTTCCATGGATATATCCATCCTTTCCTTCTGTCATATTCTGCCACATGCAGATGCAGCATCCACAGAGAGATCTTATTGAGATCTTTACCTGCACCACACTAATGACTGTGTCAGGAGTGACTGCAGGTTGACCCAAAAGGTTTGTATTCACTCTCAAACTTAACCACTCATCAAGAGCCAGCTCCTGGCTTCAGTGCCTCCTAAGTTTTCAAGATAGGCTCAGGAGAAGCACTAGTCTTAATTCCTTCAGAGATAGAAAACTGAATTAGAATCTTAACATCACATTTGGGGAAGGTAAACAAGGAGGTGATTACACAACCCTACAAAGACTGGCTTACTCTTCTCCCTTGCTGCCTTGTTTCTTTTTAAACAGGACTCCTATAATTGCCAGAGAGGAACAGAAACTCAATGCACACATTCCTTGCTCGTTAGCAGAGATGTGTTTGTCTTTTGGGGCTTCCTCCCTAACTTTAAAAATAAGCAACAAAAGATGCCCATGCTCTGAGGGAGAGGCCTGGTGAGGAAATGGCTGTAGTTACAACTAGTTATGTACAGCATCAGTGGCCTGAAAGAACCTCTTTAATACACATAAGATTCTCCTCTGCACAAATATAAACAACCATAATAACTTTACTGCATGACCTTCAGTACAAAGCCAGCCATGACTGTAAAAACTGTACTACAGACTATCCCAGGCTATGCTCAGATTACCAATTCTAAGCACTGTGCTTAGAATTATATTAATTTTCATTTCCCAGTAATTCTGTGTTGCTTCTTACTTTGAAATACAAGCACACTTTGTGCACAGAAGAAATAGAAAAATTTGTCTCGCAATTTTCTTTTCAACCAGTAATAAATATTAGGGGCATTCAGAAGCGAAAAAAATATTTTAAGGCTATCAAGCACCTTTATAGCAGCATATACAACCACATCACCTGCAGCTCCAATAGATTTAAATCTTTTTCTAAAACTCTGCTCTTATACCTTCCTTTCTTCAGAAACAGAATTCATCCCGTTCATTAATGCCAATTACTGTAGCAGCACATAAACTAAAAATACATCAGAATCAGCAAGTGACACGTGGCATCCAATGTGCTTTTTATGGCAGTAGAGGTGCTGGTGGCAGCAGGTCCTGCAGCTGAGCTATCGGACACATTGACAGGCACAGACAGCAGAGGATGGCAGGGCAGATTAACAACACAAAGCAAGAGAGAGACATTGAAGAACTTGAGTTTTTGACTATAAACAGAGACTAAGGAAGAACATTGTTACATTCACCCAATGGGATATGTGTAGTTTTTAAAACATTTGGTTTTTACAGACTTTTGGTGAACATCTCTTTAAGTGCCAGTATCATTTGGGGATGTATTCATTCAATTGATGAATAAAGTCTGTGCAATTTTTTTGTGTTAGTATTATTGTCTGGCTTTATGCAGCCCTTTTATTTTTTTCCCTGGCACTCAAAACACTAATCATGTATTTCTAAAATTAACTGGAAAATAGTGTGCAAAGCTCTTCAGTGTTTGTAGATACTCTGTTCTGGCTTAGAAATGTCACTGACATGCAACATTGTCTGCCACTGATTGTAAGGGTAACCAAACAGCAAATGAAAATATAAACAGACCAATGATATTTTCAGACTGCAAAAATTTTGCATGTGTTAAGTTGCATATTTTCCCTTTTTTAAATTTACTTCCTACTTCATATGAATAAAATAAGTATTTAATATTAAAAGGCAATATTAATTTAATTTGAGTACTGGGGAGTTGTAGGGTGTTTTATTTATTAATAGGTAATTTGGGCCTAGAGTTTTGGCCTCTGATAATGAAAATGAGGTTTTCACTGCATTCAACAGAAACTTGAATACAATCCAAACAGGGACACACTCTTTTTAATATTGGATAATGGCAATATTTTAGCCTTGTCCAATATTGCCCATCAGACAGGTAGCTATAGGTGCTGGGAAGGGGGAACAGCACCCAGTAATTCTCAGGGCAGGCCTGGATTTGGTGGCTTGCCCCATATCCCCAGACCTAGAAACTGAGGTGATACATGGAAGGCAGAGTAAGACTTTTGTGCACAGTTGCATCAGTTTACTTAAAAAAAGAAATCTCTTAAGGAATGTTCTCACAGATCCTCCAACCAAGTTTCAGTTGAAATATGCAGATTCAAGCAAAAAAAAACAAAAACAAAACCAAAAAAAAACCAATGTAAAGATAAAATAAATTGACTAGATCTGCCCTGGAAAACCATTTGGCTTGAAACTGCTTGAAATTCACTTACCTAGTGAGATTTAGCAAAGCCTATGCACTGGAATCACAATTACTAACAATGCCAGGGTTATACAAGTCCCACTTCAAAACCATGCTATAGATAATGAATGAGGGAAAGCTCTCTGTAAATCTACCTGTGCTATGGTCAGGTATATTAACTGGTTTGAACACAATTAGACACTGCAGGATGTGGAACACATCTGTGCGAGGCACAAACCTTAACCAGCTCTTGTTTATTCCTGAGTGAAATGCCACTGAGAGGTCACATTACTGCAGGAATTGTGTTGGAGACTGAAAAACAAGCACAGCTCTCTCTTAAAGTGGGTGACTTCAGGGCTGGGCAGAGCTTTCATTTGCCTCAGTTGGCACCATCCTGTGACATGAATCATATGTGCCATCCCAGTAGGGACCATCAGAGGACAAGGAAAGGCTGGACGAGTTCCTGGCTTCCTTCTCTGCTGCATTTAGAAAATCCAAACCTCAGTAAGTCCAACTGGTCCTTAAATGCCTTCAAATTTTACTCCAGATTCCAATTACTTTATTTAAACAACCCAACAACTTGTGTCATCATGCTGGCTTGCATTAAATCTATTGTTATGCTTCACTGCTTTACAGAGCTGGGCAGGTAAAGTGGCCGAGGCAAGCAAGGCAGCAGCATCGATATATCAAAATCAGTGTTGTTTTGACTTCACCAGATCAGTACAAATCCAGTCGTAAAAAAGCAATAGCCACCTGAAAGTCAATTTTTCAGCTAAGTGTGTGAGGTGTGTGTTGTTTGTAGAATGACCGATCTGAAGTTTTTAAAATATTAACCATATTTTAAATTATCAGAAGAAGGTAATGTTTGCAGATAAATGTACAACAGTAGCAAATCAGGTCAGCTTTCCATTCTGAGAAGATGCTTTAAAATTACAGAATCAATTGTTGGTTAGTATTTAGAGAGGGATGGTAGTTGAGCATATTCTCCACTAGGAGACTAGCTCTGGAAAGAACAGAATAGCCTTTAATTTAATTAAATAGGGTTAAAATAAGACTTGCTGACATTAACCTTCCACGTTTCTAAAGCACCTATTGCTAATCTCAAATTGTTTTAACATCTGAAATACAGGAGCATCACTTTACCAGTGTATTAAGGATTTTAAATGTAACTTGTAATTCTTTTTCAGTGAGCTGTAGAACTCCAAACTGCAATTCAGTAAATTATACTTTGCAGTTATAGTGAGTTTACACCAACTTCTCAATAAAATTTTCATGTTGTTTTTACATAGTAAAGAAGGTAATAGTACTTCCACTTTGTAGGCAATGAAAGACACTAACTTGGTCACTACAGTTCAGGCAAAGGCCTAAAGATAAGGTAACCTATTTCAAATGAGAGCAAAGACTTAAGTGAATATCTGCACAGAATGTACCACAAACAGATAAAATTCTGGTGATGTCCTTTTGCTTTGCTTAGATTGGGGTTGTGCCTTGATAAACTCAGCCATCCCAGAAGCATGATGTGGCCTTTGCACCACCTATGAGCAAGGGCACCAGCAGTTTACTTTTGAAAACAAGATTAAAAACCCATTGTCTTGGGTCTAAGTCAGGGAGAACTTAGAAGTGTCTGCTAAAATCTCACAAATGCCTTTAAAATGCCATCTTACAAAAGGGAAGCCTATACCTACCCCTGAAATTAAAAGTCTCCCATTTAAGCAAACCTCTCTAACAACAAAATAAATTCATTACTACTTTGGCATCATTGAGAAACTGCATAAAAATATCAAATGAAGGCTGCAAGATCCAGCTTTGGATTATTTCCATATTTTTACAGGGAAGCAAGTGCATGAATGCTGTGACTCATGTTGGTACTGTCACTGCAGAAATTACCAGTGTTCCTCAAGCTGTTAAAAGTTTGCTGTAGGGAAAAAGTGAGAGCTTTTGTCTGAGGAGGAGGAGGAGGGGGGTGGCAGGCGTGCAAGCAGCTATGTGCAAAGAGAGGAGAGTTAGTGCAGTTTACCTGACAGTCTGGCAATCTGGCCCCCTGGCTAGTTGTGAGCCGTGTGGCGGTATGGAGGCAGCAGGCTGCTGACAATCTACAAGAAACTGATAAATTAGACATATATACAGAGAGATTACAGAGCAAGGGGTTAGTAACAGCAGTACACAGGCTACGCATCTCAGGGAGAGATTTAGTGAGGAATGTGCTCTTGGTGCCTTATCTGACAGAAACACCTTTTTTTCTGATGGCAGTGATATTGGTTGGTGCCTTTTTCTCCTTTTCAGAAGAAGCACTGGAAACATTTTGTTTGTTTCTCCTTAGCACTGACAAATTTTTGTTTAAACAGACAGCAGTAACAGGCTATATTCTGGATCTGGGTTTAAACCTTGTACTTCTCATTCTTCTGCTCATCATGAAGTTGTTTTGCTCACATCTAATATGGAAAGTGTCAATAAAGCTACTCAAAATTTATCTAAAGAACTTACATTCATATAAAAACAATTATGCCACCTCATTACAACATACAAGAAAGAATTGTAAGAAAATCTTTTCAATTTCTGAACAATGCTTGTGAGATTGGGGCTTCTTGGAGGAAAAAGGGAGAACTTGATACAGTCAGTTTCATTGTTTTGTCTCAATTATTTTATCAATTCCCTGTCAAATAAGTTTCCACAATAATCACTTGCAAAGCTGTACTATGGTTCTTAACTTGCTAAATAACAGTAAAGCCAAATAATCCTTCATTGCTGTGTTTTCCTGTGACATTCAAAATATGAAGACAGCTTTAGGCTGGATAATACATGTGGGGCTTCACGAAAGTAGTTCAACAAGACAACCCCACTTTCTAAGTCAGTAGTGCTTACTGAGATTTACAGATCTCAGGATTTGTTCATTTTCCCTGCAGCATTCTGGCCTTTCATTCCACTGTCTGTGTGATTCAGATTGTCACACAACAGAGTCATCACGATCTTTTCAAACATTAGAATCTATGGGTAAAATTCTGACCCCATGAAAAACTACTGGAGATTACTTTTTGTCTCCAGTAGGATTTGCAGACCTATCATCCTTCCTGACTGCTTCAACCGGATTCTCAACCTCTTTGATAGAATGGGGTTATTTTCCCCTAAACCTTAAAAACAAGACAAGGGAGCTCCACGTACTTGGAAAGATTTTTTTTTTTCAATTGGTTGCTACTTAAAGCTCAACACCAATAATTCTTTCTCTTGACAATGTAGATGTGTTTCAAAACCCCTTCTATTCTTTGTCTCAATCAATGGAAGAACATGCAAGTAAGTTGCTGTCAAGGGTGTTGAGATGACATCAGATACTGCAGAGCAACACACCTTCATAGCACACTGAGCATCATATCCACTATTGTAACATTTCCCTTCCATACCAGCCCACAGGGCTTCTCCCTAGTTCTTGTGAAGATCTGTGCTGACCTCCAGTGGGTAAGAAGCAAGTGTACCCAAATCACTGGTTTCTTCCTGTTTCAGCAAAGAGGAGAGGGGTTTGGACCTATTTTCTAGTACATGGGTTAGAAAAATATGCACAGAGTTTGTACCGGCACCATTGTGTCTGGAAACAGAAATGGAATTAGAAAGAATGCTCTGCCACTCTCATTTACCAGGATTGTCACTATAGTCCTCACTGCATCTTTTAGCAGAGGAGTGCAAGACTGGGCAATGTATTTGAGTCGTGAATGGAAGGGTCTGTCATTTCAGCACAAAGCTCAGCTAAAATAAGAGGTGTCTGAGATATAGACAGATGAGGCTAACTGCAGACAGAAAATGATAGAAAAAAATTAATTAATGCTTTATTCTAAACAAAATAGTTTGCAGAAGTCCAAAGTGAAGTCATCCCTGACAGGTTATACAAGGTTGTCAGTTAGGGAAGAAATACAGAACAGAATGCTGTGTGATGAAAAGGTGAAAACAGGTTTCACTAATACAGAAGAAGTTGTTCTGACAGGCTTTTCCAGAACAACACAAATGCCTGATTTATGATCCTGTTCTAATATCTCAAACATGGTGCAAATATTTTATGATGCATCTTGATCTGCTACATTTGGCAGAACGCTTGAACAGCGAGCCAGGTTCTGGGAGGATTATGCAAACTGGGTAATAACTATTTTGGTGTGAGCACACTCCCCTGACTTTGTGTGAAACACTATTCTAGCTGGTGTCAGCAAAGCTCATGCAATGTGGCTCACGTTCACATCAGGACCAGATCTAGTGATCCACATGTCTTAAGAGGACTGAATCATCCTACATCCTCCAGGAGTGAAGTTTCTGAGGATTATGCTAGGAAAGAGCTAAGCAGAATGCATATGGCTTACATAGACACATTTCAAATTCAAAGGAGCTTCTTATCTACTTATGTCCAAGTAGCTGTGCGAGAGCTAACTTTATTCCTTCTATATTTAATCCTTTTAAGTATTTTGGAGGATTTATAACACCCTTCTCTAATGTCATGACAATCATAAAATAACTTCTTTCTACTGAGGAATTCCTGCCTGTATTAAGTAAATGTTTGTTTCTTTTTGAAATACTCTGCTGAAGGTTAAAAGTCTCATAAAAAGCCTTTACTACTTCTAATGTCACATGCCATAAAGACAAGGTAAGAAAGACATGCTCTCTTTTACTAAAAAAAGTAAAAATAAATTTTAAAATCACATTGGAAGAAGCCTGTTACCCGTACTTTTCAAATATTAGAGCCTGTCAGTCAAGCTACAGAGTGAAAGGACAGTCTCTCATTTATGTAGAAGGTACTTGGGGTACAGACCCACATTACACTTTTTGGTGTGTCTTCTGACACTACCACCAAGAAAATCATCAAGGAAGTTATTCAATACAGACTATCTTATTTCTCCATCATCTTCACTTGCTGTTAGGAAATAAAACACTTTGGGGCAAGGGGGTGAGCTGGCTGATCTCAATCTTTTATAATTCCATGAACCTATAACAAAGAAATTCATTTTAGTGCTCATTTCAACCACAGATGGCAAAGAGGAGCTATTGTGCACAGAGATTCACATGCCAGTTTTCACTGAATTCAGCAGGACTTGTGCCTGCAGAGTCTTGTGACACTATCCAACACCTACACTGGCTCTATTGGAAATTTGAGGTTTGGCTTGTGCTATATGTTAGTCCTGTTTCAATTTTTCAGTTCCTGACATTTTAGCCACTTGCACAATGATGATGTAAAGGGCTCAGAGATTTCCTCTCTCACAGATTAGCCACTGCTGATTTTCCTTTGGAACCTAATGCCTAGTCTTAATCAGGCTAATCAGCTCCTGATGGAAGAGCATTAAAAAAAAGCCCAGGCTGAGAGAAACTCTATCTGCTCACATGAGCACTGAATGTGCTGCTATAAATTATCTGCTGAGAGCAAATCTCACCAAAAAGAGAGTATTTTCCTGCGCTTCCCTTTGGCTCAGCCACAAAAACAACACGTTTCCCTGCTGTCACAAGATGTGCTCTGCCCTCCAGTCTGAACTGGGTGGCTCTGACCAACACAGGTCTGCTTTACTGGGTTATTTCTGTCTGAGATGGGCTTGCCTTCAGTTGACATCAGCAATGTCCTCAGTGAAAAATCTACATGCAAGCATTTCCAGTCCCACCTGCTCAGGACCCAGCACATTGCAATGAACATTTCAGCACATTCTGACTCTCAGTAAATTCCTAATCTCTACACAGTGCTCTCAAACACCAAGACTACTCAGAATCCCAAGATAAGCATAATAGACTTTTAACTGCATTTAGTTCAGTTAATCAATGAAAAAAAATTCTCCTTTTATCTGACAGGGTAAAACTGAGAGCCAAACAGCAAACCAATCAGCAGGTACTGTTACATATTTTGCACTTCTGATATGAAAACTTTGGGGAAAATCTGTTCTTGATAAACGAAAATCTGTCAATAAATGTTTATGACCAAATGTGAGATTGAGGCTTTTTCAGTCTGTTAAAACAAACCTTTCCTAGCATCCCACTGATCACTTCAGGGCAACAGAAACGCCTTCTTTCCTAGGTAAAAGTTTTCAGGCTATCTGACTTTGTGTTATGCTACTCAATGTCAATTGAACGTGCTCCAGCAAGTCTGAGGAATTTGATAACATGTCTATGAAGCTGTTACTGACAATTTACTTGAAAGGAGAAGCTGTCTCCATTAATATGGTCATGAATTGTTTTCATCCCTGAAATGTCAATTTAATGGGAAAGAATGAAGGGTCAATAGCATAAGTTGAAAGTATTGGGCAAAGAACAGATCAGTATCCTTCTAGTTGTGCAGATGTAAAAACGTGTTACATCACAGAGCAAGACCTACAAAGACAATCAATCAATCCTCTCTGCTCAAAGGTGAGGAACAAGGAAAATTTCCAAACCAAAAGACAAATGTGAGGTGTCAAGAAGAATGGGCAGAGGATACTAAGGTGCTTTCCCTCCTTACTGAGATTTGTAGAGATGCCTTCAAGCTGCAATCTGACAGGATGAGAAAAGTCCCCAAACTGTTTATATACAGGGGTGACAAGGACATAATTTTATACAATTATTTGACAGTCAGTTTCACTTATATCTTCATTTTTCTAATGAATGCCAAGAAAACTTCGACCTTCCTCAAGGCCAAGAGGAACCTTAAGAGGTAACAGTTATCACAAAGAACAGCTGGTGAGAGGACAGCTGTGACTTACCTTTGGAAAAAGCCACAAACAATGGCACAGGTCAAAGATTAGTCTCTCCCTTCTCTTGCTTCCAGGGCTAGTTTGAGTCTGTAAATAACAGTTACCTCTGCCCTACACACAGCCCCAGCAGATTGATCTGTCAGCTGAAAACTGGACACAGCTCCACGTTTCTGCAGGCTGCCCTGGAAGGAGAGGGCTATGGTGGAGCAGCCACTGGGGTTCCATCTGGAGCCTGGCTGGCCTAATTAACCCCAGCTTGCTCAGAGCAGGATTGACTCAGCTTGTCCTGAACTGAGAGCAAAAGGAGCAGTGTAGGAGGACTGGTCCCTGTGCAGAGCCATTCTACCACTCCATGAAAGCCAGCCCCATGCTGGCACAGCTGCACACCAGCAGCCAAATAAAGCTCACCAGGTGCTGCTTAGCTCCTGCACATTTTCCAGCACCCACATTATCTGCAATTTCCCACTGTCTGAATTTTACCTCAGTTCCATTAAACGGAATAATGGATCATTGATTGGAGATTGAGAAATGTGTCAACCAAGTATCATTTTCAGCTTTCTTCCTGGTAAAGGTAATCTACTATGAAACTCCTGTGTTGACAGTGCAAGTACACAGGTAACTCACATCTTAAGCTTGCTATTCAGGAAACTTAATAGCTTAAATTTCTCTTGATCGGAGAAGCTACAACAACAATTAATTCTTCCACTACGTATTTCTTAGTCTTCTTAAAAACTATTTGAAGAATAAGAGATGTGAGCATGCTGCTGAACTCCCATGAACTACCAGTATCTATACATTGCCCTAAGATGAAGTAGGCCAGCAGTAGGATGTATCTAAAATCCTCATCTCCTGTCATCTCCCCATGCCCATCTTCTTTGTCTCGCAAAGCAGGCTCAGGAATGTCCCACTGCTTCTACAAGCTCCTGACACAGGCCCTTCCTCCTTCTGCTCCTCCTCCTCTGAGCACTTTAGGACAAGGTCAGGCAGAGCTAACCTAACAGAGGGCTTGCTGTTAAATGCTTCTCAAGAGTGAGAGCAGGCAGGGAGTTTCACTGTTATTTTCTTAGAGCATTCAAGGAAATGCTGTCTGTCTTGGCGACTTCCACAAACACCAGCACCACTGACAACTTCACACACTGCCTGGCACACAGCACAGACAGCCGTGGTTTAGTAGGTCACTGAATCAGGGGCTTTCCAGAGCACGTCAGGTGTCTTGGCTGTGTCCTAGAGAGTTCTTTCATCTATACAGCAGCTATGCTATACGGTGCACTTTTACCCTTCATTTCCTCATTCTGCGGGACTTCATGTCCTCAGTGATTTTGGACCTTATCTCAAATTTTGGAATTATCTCAAATCTAGAGAGCCGTTCCCCCATCAGTCCACGTGTTCCAGTGGTACTGTGCCTGCCAGCTCAAAGTAGAGTGACAAAGCCACATCCCAGCCTTGCCTTTTCCTGTAGCTCATATTAAGACTAGCTTTTAAAAAAGAAATAATACCTTGTCATTAACAAAATTAGTGAAATGCATTTTTCTCCAGTTACATGCTCAGAACATTAGGAGGTTTCTTGTCAGCTCTGTAGGCTTTCTCACACTTTCTATATCATGTCGTGTTTATGTTATGTCTCAAATTGTTTTTGTGAATGCTTTAAATAATTCCTCATTAAATCTACTGAGAAGCTAAATAATGGGTTAGTAAAACAGCAGACATGGAAATGGCATAAGCTGAAAAATACATCTTCAGTTCATTTCTTTTATATACAGTTCATAAAAAGCACATTTAGAAAGGTCTGATGATTTTTGAAACACCAAAAGACACATCTTAAACATTTCAAAAGAGGAAAAGAAAGGTCTTAAAATTACATAAATCATCACATTTCAATCCTGTTGTTTACCATGGAAATCTAAGTCAAGGATACATTTCAGGTCACAAAATCATCCAGAGCAAAAACACTTGCACTGTTAAATGGATAAAGAAGGGCCTGATCCAAAGTTTGAAGTCAGCGGGAACAGTAACTTTAGTAGGCTTTGGAAGAAACAACCTAAGTTATGATTACAAGGTTCTATGTCCCTAAAAAATGCAGACAGGAGATAGTTACAAACAAGGACACTAGGCTTGCTTAAAGAATTGCTGTGAGCTTCCTCCAAACACCACAACATCCCAAGGAACTGCTCTATTAGAGAGCTACAATGTCAGCATGTCTAATTTAAACAGAGACTCACTGCTGTTTTGCCTAATTTATGAGGCAAAAAGCACAATACTGAATATTCCTGTGTATTTGATGGCAAAAATCAGCAAGTCATGAAACCACATTAAGCCTTATCATAAAAGAAGATAGACATGGATGACTTTTGTCACCAACACCGTAAGTGTGACAAAAAAAACCAATCTCTGTTTCAGTTAATTGACAGGACTGGATTCCAAAGCCCAAAATTTTCAGAGAAAGCAACAAATATCTGGTAAAATGCCTTAAAGATTTGATGTGTCATCTGTACACCTGTTTAGCTAGAAAAAAAACCAAAAGTCTTATTTAGACTTTACTGGAGAACTTCAACAAATGATGCTAATGTAACCATTCCATCCAGCAATGATGTCATAGCTTAGACAGAGAGACAAAAATGTCAATAACCTTTTAATGAAAATATACAGCAGTAAGGCATGGATTTCACTGCAATCTTTTTTTATTATTACTGTTTTTTAATGTTTTATCAAACAAATTGAGGCTTCTACGAAAAACTGATTTTATTTCAGGATTGCTTTCTTTATATAGTGAAAAAACATAAATAAAAAATAAACTAAATGTGTAGAACTGCAGTGAATTCATGCCATAATAGCTAAATCATATTGAAGTAGCTAAATTATATTAATCAGCATGAAATGTATGGGTTTGGTCTCATCTGTGGCAACTGGAAAGCTAAATGCAAGAGAGGAAAAGCACAGAGTGAAAAGGTCCTGTTCACAGTGGCACCAAGAGGTAAAAGTACATTTAGCCAGCTGAATTCTTCATCAGTTGCAGCCAACCAGTGCCCTTGGCAAGGACACTGTTCCTCAAATTCAAAACGGCCTCCACAGGGACAACACACCATGCTTGAAATGGTATAAATAGGCAATGCTCATTAAGCTGAGCTAAATGAGCATCCTGGATGCAGGACATGGCCCTGAGAGCAGGAAGATATATACATGTATCTGTATATATGCACTGGTACTGCTCATCAAACAGTGAACACACACAGACACAAATATGGCATGTCTACAGAACCCACAGAAAATAGGACGATGCAGAACAAAAAAAGAGTACACAGATAATAAGTAAATAATGACAATTAACCCTTTTGTGAAGAGCATCATATTCAGGTTTAAAAAAACCCCTTGCACATGCTTGTTTTAAAAACCTACTAAAAACATATAAAATCCATTTTTCATGAAGAGCAGAGACAGATTAAACCAATACTGCATGAGTCTCACAACAGCCAGTGGCCTGTCTGATTGCACAAGCTCAGAGACATCTTGCAGGTACAGGATCATCATCAACACCAGCACATTCCCAGCAGATAAAAATACAACACACTTTCTTAGAAGAATCATCTATGGATCTCTAATGAAGCAAAGGGCAATTTGTACTCAGACTAGATTTGTGTTACCAGAATTAAGTTGTGGGTTTATTTAAAAAATAATGGTTCTGAAGAACTTCCATGCTTTGGGTTGTTTGGATGAAGCAAATCAAATTTTCCTGAGGGAACAACTCAGAACAGATCAGCCTGGCTAGTTAAATATTATATGGCTGCATATCTTATATAATAGTGGTGGCTTGGTTAACCACCTGTCCTGCTTTTCAAGAATAAACACTTTCACTTAATGTACAGCAAAGTCCACATTGTTGAGAACTTAGTATAAAATTATCTAACTTAAAATCAGCACAGAAAGAGGTCCTAATCATGTTGATTTCCTTCTTCATCAATGGTTCATAAAATTCATTCAAAAAGGAGAAGCAAGAAATATTTGAAACTCTTCACTGTGTGACCTGAGCAATCACAAAGATCTACAAAGCACCCTCCTGGCAAAATTTGTGTCTGAGCTGACAGTGTCCCTCAAAGGACTTCCTCCACAACCATTTTCAAAAGAAGCTGTGCTTTTTGTGTTCAGTTTTCTGACAGTCCTGCTGTTTCAAAATTGAGAAGTGCATAAAAAAGCAAAGTTGAGATATTGAAGTAATGCCTACAGCAGCAAGGCTTAGAAATTTGTGAGGCGCTTTCTGACATTGGTACTTCAGCTCAAAAGCAAAGCTGAAACTGTTTTTGGCAAAATATTCCTAAACAAACAAAAAATGTGCACAGCTGAAGACCTTGAGCGTAAACCCTTTTCACCACACAAGGAAAGTGGACACAAACCTGCTGTCAAAAATGTATTTCTCTGACCTTTACACAGGCACACCTCTCTAGACAGCCTCCTCTGTGCAGAGAGGTGTCAGCCTGAAAATCTCTGCTTCCTTTCCCAACCCCTGCATCCAAAAGGGGAGGGAGGGAAAGGCAGCTTCTCCTCACAACACACTTTTTGAAGAGCATTTCCCATGTCTTTGCATTCTCTAAACAAGATGAAGAAGCAAGAAGGAGGAGCAAAACCAACATGCCCCACATGCCAAATTCCACTTTAGGGTTATTTAAAGAAAAAATAAAAGCTCCCAGAAGGAACGTGAGCTTCTGATTACACAGAGAATAACCTTTTATAGAATATTTTGGAAAGTCACATCTAAAACACTGCACTTTAAAAAAGCTAAAAATGCAGAAAGAACAAGTATTTTAAAATAGCATGAGTGTGTATTCCTCATTCCTTGAGCCAAGAGGGGTTACTCAACACCTCGCATGACCTGTGAAAAGCCCTTAATTCTGTATAACACCAAGAACCACCCCACTCAGAAGACCCTCAGCTCCTTGTTGTGTTGAAATGTGTTTATGCTACATCAAACAGATCAACACATTCCCAGGTTTTATTACCTATTCTTCACATTTAAAACCACTCTCAGTGTAAAGGCAAGTAGCAAAAAACAACTCTTAAGCAATTTCCCTTGAGTTCCAGCTTAAAGATTTAATTAAAAGATTTAGACCTAGGACCTCAACATTTCGGCCTTTGAGATTTTTTTATTTTCATTTTCCTTGTTTGTTTTAAAAAAATACTCTCCACCTAGAGATGCTTTAAGTTAGTTCTTGGTGACACTCTAGGAATTGCCCTTGGGATGGAGTTTTTTACAAATGAAGTTAAATTTTATGGTAAGAATGCAAACCAACAAACAACAGTTAGTTATTTGTACCATATTGTGATTTGTATTTGGTTTACTGTAAGTATAGAGCTACACCAGAAATTAATCTTGGATTACTTTTTCAGTAAGAGTAACTATTATATACACTTGATTACATATGGTAGGTGGTGAGCTCAGTGCCTGAGCAGTTGCTATACTATTACGTGGCATTCTTTGTGCTGTCTTTATCTTCCACATTAGTCTCTTCTCGTGGGAATTAAATGCCAGGCTGTAAATCACTCTTGAAAGACAGCTGAAAAGCAAGTGTGCTTTCAGGTTTAATGTGCTTTCAGAAATGAGCAACTACAAAGCCACCTAATTTTGCAGGTGGTTTTTTGTTTGGTTGGTTGGTTGGGTTTCTTTACAGGTTTTTAGAAGAGCCATTTTATGAAACGGTTTCTAACAACAAAGAACAATTAATCTAAACATTACAAAAACACAGACTTTGGATCACAGCAAACTAGCATAGTTCTGTTGAAATCTATGGGTCTATCTTGGCTTGGATCAACCAAATATCTGACCTCAGCTGGGCTTGGAATTTGAGAGAAATGTGTTAGATTTAAGGCTGCTACCTTCCTTTTTCTATTGTGAAAAACTAAATATGATCATACAGATTTCTCTAACAGGATTGCTCATTATGATCTTATGATGTGTATTCCTTCAAAATATGAAATACTTCACTTTTTACAGTGTTTTCCTCTGTGGGATTTTAAATACTAAGCATAAACAATAGGGGAAAGAAGCATCCACCACAATTTGTTTGGAGAGCGCTCCAACAAAGGAGATTGTCAGGCGGTTTCTTGTTGACTCTGAGAGAGAACTGCAGCCATCGGTTTCTGTCCTTTTCCTAACCTGTTGGGAAACTTTTTGCTTCAGGTACATCTTCTACACAATGATCTTGATTTCATTTTAAGCTGAAGTAGCAGAACTTTATATTCAGCTTTTGGAATTGCCATGCTAAAGTATCTGACAGAGAAAAGAGTGCTGTCGAGGCAGATGCTACCAGAGATGTTTTTAGTCTTGTTCTTTCCCTGAAGAGGTTGAGAGAACCATATTTCATATTTGGCGCTGTGGTCTATTAAGAGGCACCAAGTGACTTCATATGCAAGGAGTTTGAACACAACTGCAAAGGAAAGGTCCTTTTTCGGTGTTACACACTGCCAAACCCAGCACGCAGGCTTTCTGTATGCCCTGACTTTTTCATGTAGTTAGGAAAACAAACAAACGCTTCCAAAGGTGGGCTGGAGCTGTGCTGGGCACATACTGGCTGTTATCAGAAGAATAAAGACTTGAAAGTGTAAAAATACATGTCAGCAGAACAGAAGCAAAGAGGAAACAAACAACAAAGCTAAATGCATGCCATTACTTAGGAGAAATGGAACATGACACTTTGGAAAAGCACCGAGTGGTATTTTTAGCCCCTGCGGGCAGTTAAGAGCTATTAGTTCAATTAGAAAGCCCAGATCAAGCCGTGCTGTCGCAGCTTTGTGTCAGAGGTACCTGCACACTGATCTAAAGCTGTGGGCATTCAAATGGAAATGGCGCAGGACGTGACAATCTCTTGCTTAAGAGGTCTTCAATTGAGCCGGTCTTCCTCTGAAGAAGGCTGCCAAAAGCAGTCCAGCTTTCCCTCTCCAGGTATCCAGCAGCAGTCAAAGCCAAGGCAGCCTCTTCTGCCAAGCACCAAGCCCAGAAGAAGCAGCAAGAGAAACACAGGCACAGCTTGCCACTGCACGGGGCTCATGGGACAGAGCCACCTGTCCTGTTCCTCCTGCCACCAGCTTCAGCTATTTTGGCTCTCGGTCTCCATCTCCTACCAAACACATTCCCAGTTACAGCCTCCCAGTTCCCACATCCCCGAGAGCTCATGAAAGGACAGGGAAGCTCTCGTATCACACGGCTGAAAAATTCTTCTGAAGGAAATAGTTCACAAATTTAAAAGAACAAAACCAAAACATGTTTCTGTTTAACGTAGGTTTCACTCATCCTTACTCCACTCCTGGGGACTCAGCCTCAAGCCAAGCTACACTTTGCTCCACAGTGTTTGAGTTTGGATACTACTTTTTTGCACCCTCTCTGATGAAGAAGCAAGTGTGGGTTGCTATACTTCTTGCTGCCTTGCTTGACTGCACAAATCATCTGAGAACAGAATCTCTTTGTGAGACAAGGCTTTTAAACATTCTCAGTAAAAGGAGCAGAATAACATTCTTCGCTGTTCCTTACTTCCAGGAAACAGATAATTAAACAGATGGCAAAAAAAAATCCTACTTGGTGCATCACTCCTTTCATCTGTTAACAACAGTAAAAAATCTTCCAGAAACTGGTAAAAACAAGGATTAATAATTCCCTGCTTAATCCTCAACTTGGTTCTAACCTGGTCCTGCCAACACTGGAATCTGAATGCTCAGAAAAATCTCGGGTTTGGACCTGTCAGTCTCACAGGCTGAGACTAAAGCCACGTGATGGTATAAAATTCTGACAAACACATTCAGAAAGCTGAGACTGTTACAGATTCATAAGGACAACTGTAACATAAATCAGTGACCCTGTCTCAACACCCTTATACTCTAAATATGTAGAGATGTACCTAAAGCGACAGGTAAGACTCCAGACAAGCATAATTTTCTGGACAATTCTACCTTTCAGGCTGCTTCATCCTTTGGTCTCTGTTACTGGACAAAAAGACTGTCAGTATTTCTCAATCTGTGGTCCACGCATCCGTGATATTCCATGAGATATCAGATGCTTCTTTCCCCCATTCCCACGTTTTTCTCCTCAGGAAACAGCTCTTTGATTTATTTACTGCAACATACTCTAGGAAAATGTCTTGTTTAGACTCTCTGCAGTTTTACACTTGTCCTCTGAGTGGGTGTTACTTGCATGGCACTACTCAAAGGCAGTCCTGACACTGATGGCACTAGGTGAGAAATATAACTACTTCAGCCTACTGCTCAGCTTCCCAGAATAAACATTTACTGGAGCAGAAACTACTTTTATGGGTTTTAGCTTTTACATTTTCTACTTATGCTTTTTGTGTATAACATATTTCAAAACCAAGAATGAACGAAATTACCACCAGACAAGACTGTGCCCAGTTAAAAGGCTAAAGGTCCTGCTCAGGTGCAGAAGGTAAGAAATTATTGGCTGTTCTCTCAGGAGAAGAAAGCTATCACACCTTTGAAATGTCATCCTAGTTTGCATGTCCTTTCTACGCCTTGTTCGAAGCAGACACTACATTTTGGCAGGAAATTAAGAGCAGATCTTCCTGCACAGATTAACTTTGTGACTCAATTTGTATAAACTAAGCCCTCAGTGAGTTGAACATCGCCCTTTGGAAAAACCTGAATGCTCCAGGGTGAGAAGACAGGTGCTGCAGAGGCTCCTGCACACTGCCAGCTCCCTCACTGGTCCTCACACATCTTGCTTCTCTATCCCGTGGGATTTTGTGTGTCTTCCATGGGGACTACCAATGCCACCACCAGGCTAAGCTCCACCCAGGCACAGGGGTGCAGCCTGGGTGGATGCCAGTGGGATTGCACCCACATATACCACAGCAGGACTTTCCACACTGCATCTGAAACCAGTTTGGGCCACTGCCGGCAGAATGTCATCTCCTGCCACCTGCGACACAGGAGGAGACACTTTGCTCTTCAAGAAGGTGCCCAAATTAAATTGCATCTACAGTGCTGGGAGGGTCTCCTGCTCTGCTAGCCACTCAGCACCACATGCACCCAAGGAAAAAATGTTTACCTGGTATGGCCACGGTTAACCTTTTTTCCTTGCTGAGACGGTGCCCATGGATGAATTCACTCATGGAAGGGGGGCCCCTCAGAAGATATGATTCTGTGGAGGCGGGATGAGGGGGGGCTCTTAATAATTTCTGGAGGTAGGTCCCTGAAGTCCTGGGATGGCTCTGATCACAAAGGGAAGGTGAGAATAGTCTTGCAGGAGATCCAAGAAAAATACATATGGAAACAAAAGAGTTTTACTTTAATTACCTTTCAAAGCCTCACGAATGACAATATCATCTTAACTTGCTTAACAGGTAAAAATCAACTATTGTTGACACCCATGTCATTTCCAGAGCAGGACACCCTGCCTGCATTGGAAATCCTCATTCACCTTTGGGAAGGAGGAGATGAGGTTGGGTGATATCCTCAACTCAGCTTGTGCAAGGTTCCCTGATTGTTCTCTTGGTCTTGTATTGCAATTAGAGCATACAAGAAAAGGGGATGATTATCTAGGACTTCTCTTGGAGAGTCCTCTTCATCTTCAAAACCATGGAGATGCCCACACCTAGAGAGTTTTGTCAGGGGCAGGCACAAGACATGAGATCACTGCTTGAACAGCAAAATATTTGCATTAGGTTATGAATGGCGGCCATCCCCTCCGAAAAGTTTCTTGCTCCCATGTAGAAAAATTGATCTGAGTGAACACATCCATATTCTTTTCACACTGATAAAGAACAAGTGAGCACCACAGCTTAACAAAGAAATGCAGTTTCTTTCATGTTAAGCACTAAAATGCTCATAGAGCACAATCCTTTTATTTCAGATGCTCATTACGGAAAACCATAAGGAAAACTTAAAGAAAACTTGTTAAAGAAAATACATTCACACTAAATATTCAAGACATACAAGATGCACCGAGACACTGACAGAATATAGTTCAAAACACTGCATTCAGAAGGAGGAAGTAACAGCGAGTAGGTGGATCAGAACCACATGTTGCCAGGCTTTGAATTTCATATTCACATCCTCCCCGCCTCCTTCTCCCCAGTCAAAGTATGGAAAGAAAAAATAAAAGTAAAAAAAAAGGAATCATTATGTTTATAACTCAGTGAACGACTTTAATGCAAGTCTGGCTACTGCACTGTACTGTAAAGATCACTGCATGCATACCTTTTCCTCTGAGTGCCACTGCTGACCAGTAAGTTTGGTTGCTGTGGGCCCTGACTATGCAGGAGGAAAGTGTCTATGCTTGGCACGGTGGCTGATGCCTCCTCACTTACTTTAGGGCTGCCGATCTTGCTCTTTCCCAGCTTGCCTTTGCTGCGGCGGGATTGCTCGTGGTCGAACTCTAAATCCTCCAGTCGCTGGGTCAGGGCAAGTTTTTGCTGGATAGCCATGCGCAGCAGAGAGTTCAGGGTCTTCTTCTCATCCTCCGCAGCCGCCAGCTGCCTCTGCATCTCATCCAGCTGTGTGACGTACTCATCACACCTGCGGAAAAACAGGGCAGAAATCTGGGGAAACGGCCCAAGAATCAACTCTAGCAGTGGGCACATTCCCAGGGTTCAGTTACAGAGCCAGACTCAGATCCCAGCTTTTGCTGACCCTAATCCTGGCAGCAGGCAGCCTGAATTCTTCTGTTCCCACTTTGAATAAATTTGGACTTGGATCTGAATGTCAACACTTCCCATTCAGCAAGACAACCTGTGCCTATATGGACATAGTCTATGACAATGTAACATGTTCCTGATGCAAATAAAAAGCACTTGGTATGGGATGGAGCTATGGGATGATTTCCAATTTTGACCACAAATAATAATTTTGGGTGCTGCTTCTACTACTAAGTCACCATGGATAATAACATCTACCAATTAGAAAATACTATTTTCCACAGGCAGTAATATCCACTTCAAGAAAGTATTAAAAAAGAAGACTGCAAGTAGTTTGAACACTTGACACATCAGATTTCTCATTTTGTGAAATGAGAAACCTTCAGTTATTTACCTTGTTAACCATTTATTACCATGATTACCATTGGTTACCATTGATTAAGAAGATACTATTCAGGAAACCCCACACCTGGGAAGTTATTTCACATTTACTGTTGAATCTCTTGGAGGTGTTTTCATTACTACAGTCACCCACTCCTTTTTAATCCTCAGCATCTTTTACCCACATGAAAAATTATTTTTTCATTTGCTTTAGATCTCTGAGAACTAAAGCCACCTTTCTTATGATTTTGTTAGATTTAAGACCACATTCAATTTATTTTTGTTTTTAGCAATACTTCCCAAAGTCAACAGGAAAACCAAGGCATTTCAAAATTGTCTTTAAACACTTTTTGAAGTGAAATAGCTTCAGTTTGATAGCAACAGACCATCTAATCAGTAAGAACCAAGAGCAACAAAAATAAATGTATCCCAGCAGTGAGATGCTTCACAGACAGCAGTACTGCCTGACCATCAGATATTTGTGGAAACATCCAAGGATTTTTCATGTTAAATGATGCAGTTTTCACCACATCCCCTTTCCACAAGATCCTGGTGAATCTAAGTAGCTTTGCTGTGTAGCTGCAATTGTGTAATGGATGAGGATGTAACTTTATCAGTACCACTTACAAAAAGCAAGCATAGAAAACCATTTTAGTCTTCCTTATCAAAATGTGTGATGCAATAAACCTTTGAATTATTGTGAATTGCGGGATGAAACTAATTTCACTGAAATTTTCATCTTCCCTATGGGAAACAGAAACAAAGTATACTTGAAAATGTGCAGTTAGTTATTCTTCAGACATAAATACGTTTATATATATTGCACTCCCCTTTTGAACAATTCAGGCACTGCAAGCAAAATTACTAAGTCAGATACAGCTCCATCTACAGTTTCAGTATTATCTTTCTTCTACAGGACCTTAATAAGTATGATTGTTGCTACCCAAGCCTTGAGAAAAAGAGATGCTTATGAAATCCCAGGTGGCTTAAAGCCAACTTGCACACCTATTTCTGCTCCAAACTGAGATGTCTGTTGATGCTTAAGTCAATTTCCTTGACAGAGACATGAAATCAGCATTCTGAATATTACAGTAACTCCTATTCCTAATTAATTTACTTTTATGTCTGTGTGATCAGAGTTTTAAAGCCTCATTCTAGTAACCAGATGGGTCTTGTATCCATATCCTGTATTCTCTCCTGCCTTCCTCTTTGTCCAGGCGACCTCTTTCGTTTCCAAATATGTTTCCTGTTGAAAATTTTTAGACGTAACACCTGCAGCAACACCTGTAGCATACTGCCACTAGAGGAATCAGTTGCCTTCTTTTAATATGCCAATAAATCAGTTTTTGCTTTGGAAAAACATTGATTTTTCTCAGGCCTTAGAAGGTGCTCTTGGTATTTGCACTTCTGATTTGTAAAACAACCCAACCAAACAGTTAAGAAAGAAGTGCCATGAAGGTGGATATTACCAAAGCAATCTCAGACAAACCTGCTATGAGAAATCTGGATATACTAGGTGCTGTTAGCTGGTCTCATACCTGAGACCAAACCAATCCCACTGATACATTTTCCAACTGGTCTGATTAATTACATGTCCTTCCTAGAAGTGTCCCAGTAACAGCAATCTCACATTTCTGGTAGTTCACTGCAGTGTTTGGGTGATTTCAGTCATCTGACCTCCACCATGGCTTGAAGTTTCTAATTATTTCTCAGAAACACATGGTCTATTGTCCCTGGGTTCTGCTGCTCTGGTGCCTTTTTTTTTTTTTTGGGAAACAGTGTTCAGAAAGGTTAAACCTAAATCACCCAAATAAAGGCCTTAATTAACTTTAGAAACTGCTGAATTAACAGCCTCAATTCTCCTGGAATTTTGCAGCATTGAAGGTTATTCTGTGTAGTGGGAGGTAAACTACTGCCTGTAGCCATAGCATTTCCTGTCACTGAAATATTCCCAGCAAGTATGGGATAAAAGGAGAGCTGTTTCCAATTAAAAAAGAAAAAAGCATTGCACACATCTATATTGCCTTTCACCCACACATTTGATAAACACTCATCAGGTCTCACAGAAGGAAGAAAAAGGTTAAAGTTCTCCTAAAAAAGAGCTCCTACAAATGATGACTTCTGGCATGGCAGAGACCATTGCAGGGCTCCAGGATACCCCAGGGCTCTGAATGGGTCTTTCAGGAGGGTTCAAATAGCGATACCAAAAGTTAGGTTATGTCCTCCTGAGTCAGAACTCTTCCCCAATTTCCCTTTTGCCCCAGGACAGGCTGTAAGCTGCAAGTGACTATTAAATAAACAGCACTGTTTTCTTCCTGTCTGCTGGTGTACTTAGAGCAAAAGTCAAGGTTTCACCTATTTTTCATTCCTCTCATCTCAGAAAGGAAGCAGACAGACACATAAGCCCACTTATTTTTTATGAACTGATCCAAGAAGCTTATATAGGATTTCAAGGGATTTCTGGTTCCATCTATCCCTCTCATCTAGGAACATAAAGCAAATACCAAATCAGGCTTATGTGTAATTTAGGAA
Source organism: Nicator chloris (assembly GCA_013400495.1). Classification (NCBI taxonomy): domain Eukaryota; kingdom Metazoa; phylum Chordata; class Aves; order Passeriformes; family Pycnonotidae; genus Nicator; species Nicator chloris. The sequence continues at coordinate 83,179 of WAAE01011192.1, read as the reverse complement.
ACATAAATCATAGCAGAGCTTGAGCTAAAACCTGGTGACACTGACAGTGACAGGTCCCTGCTCTAGCCATATAATCATAATTCTCTCCTGTTCACAAATGCTTTCTCAGCTCCAGGATCTGTCCAATCTTCCTAGTTCATCTCTTCAGCACACATTTTTCTTTAAAAACTGTCATAAGAAAATATTTGGATGGATGAAGAATAAAATCCATGCATGCAGTGTCAGGACTATGGCAATACCACAAGCAATATTTCCTGCTCTCTCCTGTTACATATCTCTATGTAGGCTGGGAAAGCAAGCAGTGTAAGGACTCAGTGCAGAGTGCAGTTTGCTTTCTGAATCACTTTAGAATCCTGTTTAAAAGTAGTTCCTTCTCTCCTTCAGCACAGGACTTCCTCTCACAGGGCAACACCTACTCTAGACTGGAAAGCTAATGTTTGAAACAATTATTTGTTGTTCCTCTGGATGAGTGCTGCTTGCTGCTTCACGCACCCACAGCTCTCACCCTGGGTCAGCAGCTCAGGGTTAGAGTGAAGGGAAACAGCACGAGGGACAGGAAAAGCTTCTCTGGGAATTCCTCATTTTCTCCGGGAATACCAGAAGCAGGCCATGACAAAACAAGCAGGTTAAAGGTAGCACATGGCCCTGGCATCTAACAGAAACTTCAGCTCTGCTTTGCCAACCCCTTAAATCCCACAAAAGAGATTTTGTGTGCTGTTGCTTTCCTTTTCTGAGAGGTGTTCTGGGAAATATTCTTGGCAGGTCCAAAGCACATAAATCCCAGAAAGGGATCACAAGGCTAGAGAAAAGGGAAGGGGGAAGCTGTAGAGATCAGAATCTCAGAGATTTTTGGGTCAAATAAGCTGCTCCAGAAGGAAAAAGGGCAAAAGTAAAGGGACAAGCAGGACAGAAAGACTTTTGAGACAAAGAACTGAAGGAAGAACTTAAGGAGTGAAGGATGAACAAGTGTCTGGAAAAACACAGAAAAAGGAAGGCTCCTGCTTTCTGCATAAGGGGAGCTTTGGAGGAAAGTGTCAACTTTGCTGTTCAGACCAGAAACAGATTTGCTGTGCTCTCTCCATAACATGTGCCATGACCTTTATCCAGTGCATTTGAGGAAGGAGCCATACAGTTCAGCACCAGATGAACATCCACTAGGGGACTAAAACGATGGTTTATGGAAAGAGAAAGGATATTGTTATATCAAACAGTATAAACAACCATTTCCAGATCTATAATACAATTCTACTATCAGAAGGATGATCTTCCTATGGTACAAATTCAGGAATAAGTATCACATGATGCAGTGTAACCATGGAAACCACGGTTTTATTCAACTAAAGACTAAACAATTGCTTTTTTATGCTAAAGGTTGGTACTGCATCTAATGTTACTGCACAAAAATCTTACAGCCTTGTATTTTCTAACAGATTTCTCTTCTTCAACAGACTTTTAGAGTACATCAACTCTGTCATTTAAACAAATGCTCTTCCAAATGGACTATTTGGAATGAGTCAATGATTTGACCATTTAGGAAGATTGATTTAACTATAAAGGCCATTAAACTCCACGCGAGGAAGAAAAATGAATATTTTACAACAGAAAAATCTATAGGAGCATAATGATGTGGAAGACCTTGTAGTGAATAATTTTTTATAACTGTGCTCAGAAAACACTGGGCAAAACTTAGGACCTCAAGCACAGGGATACATTCCCTAGGACATACACTGAGTGTTTAATCACTAATACATGGAGCTTACCAACAGCAGGAAATTCTGTGGGCAGAGTTTATCTCTACTAACATTAGAAATTTTTAAACTAAAAATGTGTAACTCAGCAGGTCACACAGACTCCCTTTACAGTTCATAGAAGAGGAACAGAAGTTTCTTTGCATCCTACACACAAGGCATCTGGAAAAGATACGTGGATGAGTGGCATCAGTGAAGCCTAATTCTCACAGAGGGGATGCTGCTGCCTCCCATCAGCTCCAGGATATGCCTTTAACCCAACACAAGTCTGCACTATGGATGCCCAAATTGGGTAAGGAGCATTCAATACATCAACAAACTAACATTCACTTTAATTAACTTCTAAAGCTTTGCAAACTACTTTTACCTCAGGTGTTGATGATTTATGGCCCATGCAAGACCCTTGTTTGCTTTGTGCTCACGATGCCACTCCTCTGCTCCGGAGTTACCTGCCTTCCACAAGCTCTTACAGAGTTAGAGCATTCCTGTGTCTCCTAGGGTAAGGAGCTTGCAAGGAAAGGTCAACACATGCATTTCCAACACACACACACACCTCTCCTTTCTGGAAGAAAATCTTTAGATACCAATGAAATCAATCAGGCTACCTTGCTTCACACCACCTGCTGAGCTGGGTCTTCATTTCCATTGTGTCGCTACACGCACTCCTCTGACGATGGACCTATGATGAATTTGTACATGGCACTGATGTCAAGACACATAAATGCCCCTTTTCTTCTTCCTTCCCACTTCTCCCAGGTGCTGCTGCCACTGTCACTAAGCAAAAAAAGCACCTTAGAAGGCTGGAAGTGGCGAGGTGGCACTGCTGGCAGCACTGAAGAGATGTCGGCAGAAGGCACAAAGATGTCTTATCATTTATGGACTAAAGAACAAACAAGAAATCTGTATTGTGTTTGACCATAAGAGGGGAAAAAATGTCTTTCTTGTGTATTACCAAAATAAGAATCTATTGATGAAAATGCTGGATCTTTTTAAAAAAATTTTTTTAGGTAATCTTTTTAAAAGCAGCTAAAATGAGAAGACAGAGTCTTAAGCTGTGCCTAGCTGGGAGGTATAGGTGGTCATTAGGAAGAATTTCTTCACAGGAAGGGCTATTAGACATTAGAGTGAACTGCCCAGGGAGGTGGTAGAGTCACCATCCCTGGAGGTGTTTAAGGAAAGCCTGGACATGACTCAGTGCCATGGTCTGAATCACAAGGTGGTGCTGGGTCATAGGTTGGACTCAATCACGGAAGTATTTTCCAACCTAGTTGATTCTGTGATTCCATGTAAAACCAAAAGCTCTTCTGAAGAAGATGTGGGATGAAGAAAGATGAAAGTCGATTAATTACTGTCCTGCCAGGAGGAACTATGTTACAGAAGATAAGTGAAGCTTTTATCCTGTGAAGGAGAAGATAATAAATTGAACATCACAGTGGGAGAAAATAAGAATTTATGCTGGAGTGGGAAATTACAGTGGCCTTACAATTATTAGCACTGGATTACAGTGTAGGCTGGTTGATTAAATAGATTTCACTACTGGTAAGTAATAAATCTCACTGTAATGAAAATGTGGGGTTCTGAAGATCATCATTAACCATACGATAGCTTTACATGACAGAATCACTGCGTACTTCTGAATGGGAAAATCAGCCACATAAATCCACTATTTGATTTTCACTTTAAAAAACCCTATAAATGCAAATATGCTGGAGGCATATATTGTCATTTGTAACGCTTTACTCAAGGTTGTATTGACATTGCTGTTCTTCAGCTTTATTTTCCAAGACGCATCTCAGCGGCACTTGAAATCTTGCAAGTTTTGCACAGTGTGCATTCTAGGACTCATTCACCTTCATCCAGCAAACCCCTGACCATGCAGAAAATAATTTCTCTATCCTCCTAAGTACCCAATACACACAGCTAAGTGTGTTCTCACTCAGCACACACATTTACAGTGTTGAGCCAGTTGGTGACACCGATCCCCTTACCTGGTTGCAAACATTGCTCTCAAGGATGAGAAAGTTGCTGCATCTTCCTTCAGAGCCTTCAGTTCATTCCGTAGTTTGGTCATGGTCTCAGTCACCATCGCTTTTTCATTTTCGTATTTGTTCTTCAAATTGGCCAGTGCCACTTCAGCTGTCTGAAAACACAAACAAGGAATGTGCTTAGGAGATAGATCTGAGAACAGCTAAAATCCCATGCGTGATTTTGGTTTTGATGTTTTTCATTCACACAGTAAAAGAAGTTAAACCAGATCTTCACTGGACTGCACACTTTAACTGCTTCTTATAAGTTGTGCTCCATGAAACCAGGAGAAGGAGAAAGCAGCTGGAAGGACCAAGCCCATTTCAAGGGCAACTGGCAACAACTCAGCACCTCAAGTATCTCTGCAAAACTGTGCAGCTCTATGTCGAGGACTCAGGTAAGCGAGTAAAATTACTACAGGAGCTGCTACCATGTTGTTCCAGCTGCAATAAACAACCAAGTGTGTCCCTGGCCACTTTGCAAGCAGGACACAGAGCACATGAGGCTCAGCCTCTGCAGCCAAGTTGTGAATCACTGTGTTTGGCCTCAAGCCTCCTTCTGGCTGAGGCTTTCCCTGGGCACAGGGACAGCCAGGACCTGGCAGCTTGATTTATGCCTGAGAACTGCCAATGTTCACTGCTGTACAAAACAGCATTATTTTAGCAGTTTTAACCACTAAGAAAAGAAAAAAAATAAGAATAAAAAGTGTAAATTACAGTTTTCATTTAACAGGAAAGCAAGGCTTTGTATTTGTCCCATTCCTAAATTTTTGCTGTTCCCTTCTTTCTGTTTTCAATTTCATCCATTGAATTTCTTTAATACTGTACTGATTTTAACAGTTACATTTATCTTATCTTTGCAAGACTTGAACATTCTGCTTTACCTATTAATCTAGTATCCTTTTGAAGTTATTCAAAATACATAGTTTTATAGAGGCTTTACACCTCCTGCTGCTTGAGACATTTAAAAATAGTGCCTTTGAATGAAATGAAGAACAATTTGCTTCCTTTTACATTTATTGAGAGGGTGTTATGGTTGTTTTTTGCACTTCATTTACTGCATAATAAGTTGCAGCAATTCACACAGGCAATCAATTTCCCCTGTTGATCTTATGGGCTCTTGAGCCACCACCAGGGGAGAGAAGTTCAGAAGAACATTAGGTTAAAGGAACCAGCAAGGGAACAGGACAAAAGGTGGTAATGACCAAACAGTTGGAAACCCATTTCAAACTCAGTTTTCCAAAACTCAATACATTTCCCACTAACAATGTCTCTTAACAAAAGGACACATTAGAATCTCCTACTAAACTACAACTTTGTGTCTTGTTAAATAACCATGTTAAAATAATTAATTTTTAATTGTATACTCACCAATATTTCACTCACTCAATAATATTTCCTTACTTTTACACCAATTTACATTACGAGAACAGATTTTTAAAGGGCAGTAGTAGTAACCACCTATCATTTTAAATAGATGTGTTTTTCTAATCCAGATTTGAAATCATCAGCAATACATGTTAAAATTATCAATCATTTAGGGATCTATTTAAATCAATTCTGCTTTTTTTCAACCTTGATTATACATGCTTAGGCTGGTGTCCGCCATCCTATACTGCACCAATGTCTTGGCAGGATAAAGCAGAAATAATCAGATTTTTGTCTGTTTTCAGCCACGACCAAAAACGTGCAGTCATAAATTAACAGTAATTTACACATCCCTAGGACTGTGCATAATGATCAGACAGACCATGATCCCTATGTTTTAGTCTGTATGTCAGGGTAAGTTAAATGGGCGTGCAACACTACAGGATGAAAACATAGTGTACTTGGTGAATAAAAGTAACAGAGGAAAGACTGTGTCAAATCTTCAAACATTTTTTCTTCCTATTAAAGGTTCGTATAAAACAACATAGAGAAAACAAAGCAGAAGTTTCAAATCCTATGGGAAATGCTTCATGGCTCTCCATGCACCAGCCAAGCTACTGAGAAAGTCTCCCAAGTGAAGAACAAATGGGCACAAGTGCTCTCCTAGAGAAACAATTAAAACTAACAAAAAAGGCGGGTTTAATAGCAAAAGAAAGAAGGGGAGCACAAGCTGAGGAAGCTTCTACTGGAAATTTGGGGAGCCTGAAGAGACAGGAAACTTGCCTGAATGTGTAATGGAGAGTGAGGCAGGAGATAGAAGAGGAACTCAGCCTCCATCTATCAGAGACACTTAAGAGTGTCTGGTCACTTCAGCTGTACTGTCACACTGTGCCAAACTAACAGGGACAAAATGAACTGAAGACACAGCTTCATGTTACTGCTCCTCCAGTGCCAGCTCTTGCTGAAATTATTTGTTCCCCATCTCAGCCAATCTCCAAAATTGTACCCATTGAGCCTGGTTATGCCTGAAACCAGTTCTGTAGGATAATCTAGATTTAGGTAATCTAGAACAGTGTATACAGAGCATTGTCTGAAAGGAAGGATGGGGAAAATAAAAGCCTTCATCTCCAAGTAGCAGGTGCCACAAGGAAGCAGATGCCCAGGACCTGGCTTTAACAGCTCTTTCTGAAGCTTTTTCTTTTAAAGCAGTGGTTAAAGAAAAAAAATTGTATCAGAAAAATTAAAGAACTTTTTTCCACATAAAAATGCAATCTCTCAACACACAAGTGGATGGAGAGCACAAGAAAAAGATGAAAACAGAAACAAAAAACAGCATGAATATTCTTCAGTGAAGTAAATAATCCAATAAGACAGCAGAGGTGCTCATGACACTCTTGTCAGACCAGTCGTGCTGAGGAACTGGGCAAATGAACTACCCAGGCTCTCAGCCAGCCACCTGCAGACATGGGATTGATGGCTCATGTAGCATTCACAGTGTAGAAGAAGTCACCTGGAATTGACAGCAACGCCAGGAGGGAGCAGAGAGCTCCAACGCCTGGACTCCAGCAGGGTGTGAAACACCAGAGAGGAAATGAGAGCTGGGAAACACACAGAGCTCAGCTCCCTCCCCATCCCCAAACCCCAGCCCTGCAGGTGAATAGGCTGAGGTGAGCACACACCTGAGCCCAGAACCTGAAGCACTACCACAACTAACAGGGTCCTTTCCATCCTCTCTGTATCCTTACAGAAGAGATGTTTGCCCAAACTCAGCCTAAAGGTTGCATCTTCGTCCTGAAATCTGTGAACAAATCTCATTTTCTAAGACATCTTTGTATCCCATTTACTTTATATCAGCAGTGTGAGAAGCAGACCAGCTGAAATAATTGTTAATAAATATTAAATCTTAAACTGGTAGGATTTTTATTTCACATGTGAAAGCAGAAAACTAGCCTGTCTTTTTAGAGCAGAAGTTGCACATGGTACCGAGTCTTTTCATCAAGCCTGTCTTTCCCTGCAGAAATTCTGTGTTCTGTCCATGTAATATCAGGGCATTTGTTTATAGATAAAAATTCTGTATGTCTGGCATTATCAAGGTTTTTTTTCTGAAGGACTTTTATGGGTATTACAGTTATGGGAGCTGGAGACACCATGGTTACTGCTAATGCAGACATGAAGGTCTTGCTGACTCAATTCTGTCTCACTGAACTATTTATTTATGAAAACAACTGACCAGCTTTCCATCAGAATTTCAGGGTATTCAATTCCTCTCATAGGCAGCTTTGCTTTCTGATAACTATTAGAAATCAACTGAATTGGTCCTAAAAGTTATTGCATCATTAATTTAATTTTACTTTCTCTTTTATGCCACTTGTTAATGTTTATTCCACCGGTCTGGTGCAGACACAGTGATTTGGGCTATGAACAAATGGATACATAAATCAAGACAAGGTAAGCAAGCAAGCCAGCAAGATCTATGTGCCTTGCTCTCTTGGGCAATTGATTTAACAATCCATTTTCATGGACTTAGGTTTGCATCTTTTTACACCAAATCTTGCTCTCTTTTTCCTGGTAAACCTTTGTGAATAAACAATGCTTATTTGCAATACTACTGACCAACACTACATACCAACTGTGCTACCCCAGTTAAGGGTATTTTTCACGGAAGTACAGTCCAAAATACCAGACCCAAGGAAGGGTCCCCACAAGGGAAAAACATTCCCAGCCTTTTGCTGCTTAGAAACTTACGCTTTTGAAGGAGAAGACCTTAAGAGAATCAATCTTAATTCCTGTTTTTTTAACATGAGTCAAAACATGAATTTGGGTTCTGAGATACACCCACCACTTGAGGCTGGCACATAATAAATCACTCTTCCCCTCTCCAACATTAAATTTCTCCTTCCCTTTACATTATTATGTCTTTTAGCTTGCAAGTTTGAGGAAGCTGATATCAGGTTTGCATGAACAAGTATTGCAAGTTTCTGTACCCAGTTGTAGAGTTACCAATATCTGTGCTGCTATCCAATAAATAAAAGATTAGTTAATAGCAGCTCCTTAGTCAGCAAATCTATCTTTTCCATTTCAGTGAACATGCTTTAGGATAATGCATTATTTCTGACGGCAATAGAAGAGTGAGACTCAGATAGATCTTCTGGTAGTAGCAAAAAATAAATGATAGCTCTATGCTAATGGGAAAAATCTTTAATTTGGAATCAGAGAATACCCAGATACATCAATTCCATCTAAATTACATTTTAATTACATAGAAAATCCACCTATAATTGCTCAGAGCTATTATTGCTTAGCTAGAGATGGTATTTAATTACTTGAGTTAATATTTAACATGTGTTGTATCGAGGAGCGGGGGGATGCTATAAAAGACTCAATATATGTTGAAATACTGCTGCAATTTAAAAATCCCCAGTACCCTATGCAGTTACAGAGACAACAATCAATTAAACTTGAAATTGTAACTTCAGAATAGTGGACTAGTGGGGATTTTAACACTGAAATGCCATCACTGTCAACAGCTAATAGTGTGCCAAGCTGTTAACCAGGATTCAAGCCCCCATGTGGTGATCACTGCACTGTTTTCAGATGAGGAAAGTGCCAGGCAAAACCTAGAACAAAATCACTGCCACTGCAGCCTTTTGCATTCAGATTTAATTCTAGGCAAAAGGAGATGCATCAAAGTAAATAAAACTATTTGCATGCTTAAATTTAGATTTTTTTAACAGCGTTTTCAGACCTGGGATCTAATGGATGCCAAGCGCTTGGTAGATATACTATGCAAAGAAAATTGACAGCACTCTTGAAAAACACAGCATTAAGATGGATTTCTTTTAGCATTTGATATCAAGTACTATAATTTTTGGCTTCTTTTCATTGGTGAAACACCAAAAATAAAATGGTTGGATGAATTTCTGTTAAGATTTGAAAAAATTTAAAATAATACCTTGAAGGTTTTTATTCTCCTAAATAGATGACGACACCAAGAGCCTCTCCAGGTACGTTCTATTTTGTTTTGCAACCCTGGTAACCTTAAACAGTTTGTGATAATCGCAGCAACATGCTCGGGCAGCACCGGTCCCTGCCTACAGCTCTGCTGAGTGAATGGTGGGTGCTGAGAAAAGCAGAACTGAAGTGCTTAAAGAGGAGGCTGGGAAGGAAAGGAATAAAGGTGTGTCCTTGCTGTGATTGAGTGAGAGGCTAAACAACCTGTGAGCAAAACCTCTCCTCCAAAGTACCCCTGGGAAAGCTTGTAAGCGACCTGTATAAATAACACTTTCCTGAGTGCTTTATGAGCACCTTACCTGCTTGTTGGCTTTCAGCACTGCTCTCAAGGTCGCGATCTGCTCTCGCTTTGTACTCAGGAGCGACTTCAGCTTCAGGATCTCTTCCATTAAGGCCTCCTTGTCTTTGTCGATCATGGGCGCCAGCTCGCGGGCCGCGGCCCGCTGGCGCGACAGCTGCAGCGACCGATCCACAGCCTTCTGCAAGTGCTTGATTTGGTCCCTTATTATGGCATTGAGGTTGTAGATGTTCATAGGCTCTTTGCGGATGTCACTGGTGTCGGAGACAGGAGAGGAAGGAGGGGCTGTGATGACAGGAGAAATGGAAGGTGTTTTTGTTGGGCTCTGTTCCTTGCCGGGCTCTGTGGCCTCTTTCGTCGCCTGCTCGGTCGGGGTCCTGGCTTCTACGGGTGATGCCACCCCCCGCCTGGCAAGTCGTGGGGAAAGGAGACCTCGAGGGTCATCCGGCCCCTTCAGGCTCCCGCTGCGGGTGACTCTGCTCTGCCTGTAATAGTCCAACATGACCCTGTTCGGCGTCTCGTTGTTGCACAGGCAGACGTGGTGGTAGAGCTGAGCCAGCTCCTCACTAAACGTCACCAGCTCGTCCTGGGCAGTGTTAAGGGTATTGTGGTTTTCGTTTGCTATGCTTGTCATCCTTTGTAGCTCCTTTTCCATGTGGACCATTTTTTCCTGGCTTTCCTTGGTCGACTTCTCCAGGCTTATCACCTGTTCATCGTATGTCTGGATTCTGCTCTCATACTTGGCCTTCTCTTCAGTGTAGTTTTCCACATACTTATTGTATTTCTCTTTTAAGGCTTTGATTTCTGCTTTAAGATCTATCACCTCAGTAACAGCTACTTTGTATTTACATTCCAGGATTTCCAAGCCATTGATGTCCACTTCGTAGTCGTGTGCTTCCTCGCCAGAGTCTCGGCCCTTCTCACAGTCAAGCTCAACTTTCAGCTCCTTGTTGCTCTGCAGCCCCCTCATGGCATTGACGTGCTCCGTGAGCCTGTGCACGCGCTCGTGCTGCTCTGTCAGGGCTCCCTTGGTGTGCTCCAGCTGAGTCTGGGACTCCTGGAGGTTGGCCAGGAGAATGGCCTTCTCTCGCTCCACCTGCAACAGAGTCAGAGTGAGAAACCCAGGACCTCATCCTACCCATGCTGAGCACCAAACTCTGCAGTCACGGTCATCTCTTCCACCCCATCACTGCCTGCAGCTTGAGGGCTTCTGAGAGATTTTAGCCATATACACCTAAACCATAAAATTAATTTATAGAGCACCATGTAACTCTCAGAGGTTTAGGAAGTCCCAGCCTCTGTTACAACTTCCAATATCACTAGGTCACAATTTCACTCATTGCCCACTGAAGAATTACCAAGTGCCCGAGCACTGTCTCATCAGTTAGAGTGATGATACAGGATTTATTAGCACATATGTTCCCTGAACACAGAAACTGCATCACTGTCAAGGGTAAGCCATTTCTCAGTAGAGTCTGAATTTACATTTCCCTTTAACAGTTCTACCAATCTTTGACAATATTCATTTATATCTTTGAACTGCTGCACACTTTCATTAAGGCAAATGCAGTAAGAAACTAGCTGTGCACATTTCCACAGATTGAATAGCCTACTACGTGGAAATGTGGCACAGATCAGGACACTGAGCACATGCAACTCCCAGGGCTGTCCACCCCCAGTACTTATCTGTAGGCAAAATCCATCTGTTTAAATTCAAGCCAGGAAAAGCAGGACTTGTGGTGTAACTAGTAACCCACTGGTTGTGACCTAGTAAGTTTCTTTCCAAATATCCACAGAGAAATGTGGATGTTGAACAACAGAAGACATCAGGAAGGACAACTCTAGAAATTTTAATGCACAGCAATTTTAAAGCAAGTGAACAAGACAAACTTGCAAGTTTAATCTGCTCAGGTATTTGCTACTCATCACAATACTCCTGAAAGACTCCCATTTCAAGTTTTAAGTGTAATGCTCCAACTTTTTCCCATGCCTTTGTCCTGTCCTGAACTGGGAAGCAGAAGAAGGCTTACAGAGATAGGATCCTTCTTCCTTTCATGCTTTTTACAATAGGACCCTGAGCCTATCAGGTTTACTGCTCTTCTCTCCCCTCGTTGAAGTATCTCAGCACATGCAGTGAAATGGCACCTCCCTTGATGAGTGCTGGAGTTATTAATTCTGAGAATTTAAAACTTTCAGTTGCAGTGAAATCTAAAAAAAAAAACAAAAAAAACCCACAAACTTTCCTTCTCTATCAGTAGTACGTAGAAGAGACTCAAATGAGCCACCATGAATCTTAGTAAAGGAAAAGAAAAGCCTTTGAGAAACTGAGAAGGTATTAACACCAACTCGCAAAATGTTCCAAGCAGTGCTTCAAACTCATTTCCTCTTAACCAGGCTTTTGAGCCATGGCTGCTGCTCAGAAGTACTGAGACATTGGAGAACACAGTGATCCCTTGGCTTCACAGACAGGCTCTCAAAACACGGCCTCCACTAGGATCTGCAATCAATTGCAAGCAGAAACCGTACAAATAAAAATAGAAGCCGTGATAAAAACATCTAAAAAAATCAGCCTACTTTTCTTGTATACAGGGGACTGATGCCTTAAGAATTAAAAAAACAGGGCCAACCCTCATCATTATTTCATGATCCAGGAAGAGTCCCTCTCTTTAGATTTGAAATGTTCCACTTTTGGCACTACACCGTCAGTGCAGAAGAGGACAGCCAAGAACCACAAGTATTTTGGTACCCTTCTCCATTTTTCATTCCCCTGTTGCTATCATCCCAGTATGTCTGCCACCCTAATTGTTGCTCAGCCCCCATGTCAGTCAACTCTTGTTGAGAAAATACAAAACAGAGTAACTTCCCTTTCAGCAAGTGCATCTTCTTAAAAGTGACCCCTTTCTACAGAACTGGTCAGGCCTGTCCTGGGGACCCTCAGAGATCAACCCAGCAGAAGTCTCTTCACCAGTTTTCCTTTTTTCTTTTTTTTAATCAAGTTGCCTGGCCCAGGTCTGCTCTCCCTAGAAACCTTCAGCTGAACTCCAGTTGTTACCACCTGGTATAAGCAGGCTTCAGTGCTAGTTACACTGACCTCAGCAGATGAAGGTATTTATTCCTTCAGGCTGATAAGGTGAGCTGTGCATATGCACCAAAAATCTGGGTTTTGGCTAATAAAAGGACTATCTCACCTTATAGTGAGAAATTCTGCTGATAATAAAGAACCACATATTACACACCAAAGGTAGTTGGCTTATTAAAGTGTATGGGTCCACTGTGAGCATGTTCACACCAAAGCAAATTCACTACAGATTGCACCCATGTAAAAATAAATATTTGTTTTTATAATATTTATTTAAAATAAAGCCTTTCCTTTGAGAAAACACCTGTGTGTTAAAGCAGCATAGTGCGTCAGTGCCTGCTTAAATTAATCTGACAGAATTGATCCTGCAGGCCTACTGATCTGAGCCATTATACCCTATCAGGACGAAAAACTGCAGCAGAGCTCATTTGGATCTTGATGATAATTTCTCTTCTGAACATAAATGTGTTCTGGAAACACTCATTTCAAACAGAAAGGATTCCTTCCAGAGAAAACATTTGAAACTTTTAAAACCCATATATCAACTTGCACAACAAACAAAAGAAAATGCACAGACCTACTCAATTTTATTCATTCTGGACCAGCAATAATGGATTACGCTAATCCCCTTCTGTTTAAAACCATAAATACATGTTCCTACTGCCAAGGGAATAACCCCAAAGCTCCAGCACAGTCCTGAGCACACCTTTTGTATATTAATGACTCTGCTGTTCCCAAATATGGTAATAACATTTCCTGTTCTGGACAATACTATACTCTTATTTCTACCATAGCAAACTTATGGCAATTTCAGGTGTTTTTCAGTCCCGTTGGTGCATTTTTTTGACACTGAAATTGACAGCTGCAGTAAGGATTTTTGTCATCTTAAAATGAAAATAAAAGCAATTCAAAAGTAGCTGTACCTATTTTGCAATGCATCCTTCCCTCCAGAGATTTCAGTTTGAGGAGATTTCCTTCCCAATTTCCATCTATGGTTTGCAATTATGGAAAGCAATCTAACCATAGCCATTTATGTCCTCACTTTTTTTCTTTTTTTTTTTTTTAAACATCAGAATTTCAGTGAACAATTCCTGGGGGAGACTGGAACAAATTAACAGGATGACTCATCTCAAGAACCTTGAATCTCAGCTATAGCATATTTGTCATGAGTACAAGGCAGCTGAAGAAGAGGGTCAGAAACTGAGCTGCAGGGATTTTTTATTCTTCTGCCTTTTTAAAGAGAACTTAATCTAGGTTTTCCAAATATGATTACTGGCCTCAGAAAAAGGGAAAGCATAACCATGGGAAGAAAAGGAGCCCTAGACTTCAAAGATGATATAGAGAATTCTTTCCACTGGACAATAAACAGGAAGGAAGAGTGCAAAGCCCTGAGCCTTTCTAAGAAAACCTCAAAACATGAAAACTTTAGCAAGACGTTTGTTACACAGCACAAATATATGGAAAGGGAATAGGTGCAATTAAATCTCTCCTAGGAACCAGCACAGCCCATGAAGCAGCAGCACCCAAAATCTGTAGAAGGAATTCTATTTGTCATACTGTTTCAGTGAAGTCTTTTTCATGAGATTAAGGAGCAAAAACGATTTGCCAGACACACTTACAAAATGGCAAATCTGAAGTTTACCTTTATCCTAAAAGGAACCTGATGTCCTATAGTAATAAAAGTATTTCCCAATAAATGGTCGGCTCCTTCAGAAACTCTCTCCTAGTGCAGCTTCTCTACAGAAAATAGGAGGAACTCATATCAAATATTGAGATACAGCTGGAAGAACACCATATGGCAAAGACACTGTAGAGAAGAAAAATCCAATTTTGCTGATGATTTACCTTTTGTCAGCTCTTAAACCTGATTAAGTCTCCCATCTATCACACGGAAAACTTTTGCCGGAATATTTCACATTTCATTTGTGTGACCCAAATTTAATTTGTGTGACGTGAACTGATGTAACTCAACAGAGAAGGAGATCACTTTGTAAAACATCAGCATTTTGCAGTGAGTCTTTACAGTATCTAAAGAAATCAGGCTTTCACTGAGGTCTACTCTGTCTTTTTAAACCATGAACCTTTTAACAGGATGTAAATGCCAAACAATGGCCACCATTGACACAGATGTGCCGTGGCCCAGACCAAAAAATGCTATGACTGAAAATACTTATAATTTCTTTTTTAGGGTCCTAAGTTTGTTCCTAGTGACTGTGAGAAGGCTGCCTCTTTGAGAGATATGTTTTTAACTCAGATAATATAAAGACAATTACAGTATCTTTCAAGTAGAAGTTTGCTAACTCATCATGCTCAGTATTTAATGTAATAAAACCACGAAAAAGCATACGCAAAGCAATCTTTTTTTTTTCATTTCTAAGCAACTTCACTCCAAATTTAAATTGTATCTGTTTCATTGTAAATTACGGTTTAAAACACTTAACGTGTATTTTGAAATGCGAATATTTCAAAGCATTTCTTCTTTTGAAACTGTTTTTAAGGCTTTTTACATTTTATTTCTGAACCAAATTAGAAGTTGCATATAATGTATATGTTCACATACTATATATATATACTTGTATATGTTCTTCCAGTGCATATTTGTACATATGCATGTATGTACAATATACACTCTGTGTATACTTTAAAACCAGGAAAGTGTAACAGAATTTGTCATGTAAATAAAATCCTAAATTTTAAGCTTTCACATTTAAATGATGTATGCTTTGTGTCAAAGTTATTGGTGCAAAGCACTAGATGTCATCCATATTCACCATCTCACAGCTCAGATCAAAACTTCCCACAGCGAATTTGGCAGTGAGATAAATAAAGCAATTAACTCTTCAGCAAACAGGACAGACCACATAGGGTTTTGTTGTTCTCTAGCAAGCACTGAAAACTGGTTTTGCTCTACTTCACTTCCAAATCACTTTTTACATTTCAAGCAGTAAAGGGCATATATTTCCTCTCTTTAGAAGAGGTGCTTTTCAGAAGCCTGAAGCCAGAAAACGCTGGGTATTTCCTTGACGGTGCCAAAACCTTTCAAGCTGCTGTGGCAGACGAGATGCCCAACAGCTCGGGCAGCAGGATCCTTTCTCTGCATGGCACTGCAACCCTTCTGAGACGATGGCAACACTGGGGCTGCCAGCTTGAGTTCTCATCTGGCTCGCATCCCAGGCTCCTATTGTGGCTGGGCACGGATGAACAGGGAACAAGCGCTGGCTGTCCCGTCCCCAGGCAGCGCCTGCATCCCGCGCATCCGCCGGGACTGCCAGCGGGACACGGGCACTCTGTGACAGCCCACACGCCACATGCTCCCAGGGCACGGCTGCTGAGAGGAGCGCTGCCCTCCTTTTGTTCTCTCCTGAGCGTGTGCCAAACCTTGCTCGAGCTGAATCTAACGGCAGAAACTCCCTCTGACTTGCAAGGGAGCATAATCAAATCTGCACACACAGGTATTTTAATGGGGTTTTTTCCAGATAGCTTTAGTCATGTTGAAGATTACCTTATTTTATTTGCAATTTCAGGGACATTTATCATTATGAAAGCAGGAAAAAAAGGAATCTAACCTTCTGTAACCCCAGCATCTACGTCCCTTTCTCCTTTTTGCACTAAATCTGCCCAGGTCACACTGACTTTTGTGCAGGCATGTACTCTGCTTACTGGTGATATTTCTGAAAAAACCTGTATGTGAAAAAACACCAAAGCAGAAGTCTGGAAAATGGACATATGTGGTCAAGAACACCACCAGGAATGATCACTGCAAAACTGGCACAAGGGTTCATGGTATGTGGCTGAACACTCCAGGACATTAAATTCAGCCCTTACCTGCATGAGTTGCTGCTTCAGTTTCTGTATCTCTGATATGTTGAGCTCACTGAAGAGGTCAGAGACGGGGTGCAGAGATTCTCCTTTCCTACTCGTGGGAGTTCTGTAGTCACCGTTGAGTTTCACTAGAGGGCCGTGGATGTGTCCGTTCATTTTGTCATCATTGTTGGGCTCACCCCCGTCCTCTGAAAACTTCAACCCATCTACTGATATATTAATATGGTTATTATACATACTATCATTGAGGTTGATATACTGGGACAGTTCCTTTCTCAGATTGTTCTTTTGCTCTCTTTCATTTTTTAAAGTTTCCAGAGCTTCCTCCAGCTGATGCTCAGCAATCTCCTTCAGCCGGATGGCATCTTCTAGCTGGCTATTAAGCAACACTGTCTCCTCCTCAAATCGTTTAATCTCATGCTTTAAGCCTTCGTATTCAACCTGAATTAGACAAGACAAAGAACATTCATAATACTAAAACTTGAGTTGTGAAAACCTGCCACTTATCAGCCCTGTTGAGATAGGTGTTAGAGAAACTGTGGTTTGGAATACCAGACATTGCCTGCTGCTGCAAAGAGCAGACAACAGAAAGGGCAAGTGGAGCTCACTCAGTTAAGTACTCCAGAGCTCACTTTTTCAGCATGTGAGACTCAAGACTTAGAAAACCTCTTTCTGAATAGCTTATGATAAGCAATGAAATGTCACTGGAAGAAGGCTGTTTATTAGCAGATGTCCTGGTAATAAAAGATTGACTATGAATTGCCATAAGCAATGTTGGTATATCATGGTATCATAGATCTTAGGTTAATATAGCCTGATTTATGATTTGCAAATATTCTGAAGACGACCTCATATCTCAATTCCTACTAGATGTAAAGTCACCCACACACAGATACTCTCAAGTACCTTGGTAGTTTTCAAAAATGTGGATGGAAGGCACAAAGACAGTAGAAGAGCTTCAACTCTCTTCTCTGTACTTCACACAGCTCTCCATTATCTCAGAGGCATTTAATTTTAAAAATTAAACAGGAATCTATTCGTACAGTCAATTTAAACCCTAAGATGCCCCAATACTGCTGGAGATTTTTAAACCACCAGAAGAACACAGCAAACAGCTCATTCAGCCCCCCACAGTCGCTGGACTGCATGTAGGGATGTCCCTCTGGAGCACACAGCAACCTGTTGCTCCAACCACAGTGCCTGGAATATGTGCCAGTGACACCCCTTGGCAGCACTGGAGGGGCTCACTGTTCTGTCCTTCTCAGAGGGCAGCTCCCTGCCTCACACCAAGGTGTGGTATTTTATTGAGGTATTTGTGGGCATTGTGAGCTCAGCTAAACAGCAGCTTCTCTGTCCTTCAGAGGCAGCTCCTTTGTTCAGTCCTTTCCATTTCACCTCACAAGAAACAAAGCCTGGAAAAACCCAGCCTAGCTCGAAACCACTTGATCAGCAATACCCAGACAGTGCAGGAGATCCCCAGTGCAGAATGCTTCCCCCTTGCTGTCCTTTTTTATCTTCCTTTTCACTGCTGGAAAACTCCACAGCAATGAAAAGGAAGAGCTTTGTTTGTGGCGGTCCATGTCCACACTTGCCCAGCACTCCTGGTAAAAATGATGACACTTGGATTTTTTTTAGTTAATTCTAATAATGTTAGTCATCTGCATCTTAATTTCAAAATTTAAAAAAAAAAAGTCATTATGAGGTGAAATAATTTAATAGCTTGGTGAAAGAGGGAAAAAATACTGAATTTTCATGTTTCCATAAAAAGCTCCAATTTTTTCCAGTTGATGCTTTTATAACTCAAATACATTACTATCTGCAATCTTAATGCATTGTATCGAATTTTTTATACCTGACATATATGGATTTTTAATCAAACTAAAATAAGGGTCTGGCAAAATTAAAAATATCCACCATTCCTATTGAAGTAGAATATTTATCAACCTGTCAAAAGTCTTTGACTCATAAACCTTTGGAAAGCTAAATTTAAAAACCAAACCACTAATCTTCAAACTTAGAAACTAGAAACATATCAAACAACAAAGAAATTCCCAAAGTCATATTGGGCATTCTTACATTCTTACATAGAAAAGGAAAATCCGTGAGACTTTCAAATCTACATTTGGCAATTTAATATCTTTCCTTACTGGAGGAACAGGTCCATCTGGAAAAATTATCAAATGCAATCAAGTATGTTTATAACTTAAGGACATGAAAAAAAGCCAAACCCAACAAAACAACCAATACTTTCTCAATTTAAAATACATATAAAAGCTAGAGATCTATATCTCTATGGTTACCTTCTCATAGACTCTTACTTTAAAAAGCTACAAAAAACCCAACATGTAGATAATGACATTTTAGCACCGAGATTTATAACACACAGTTTCGTAAATTCAACCATTGAAGTATAAAATGCTCTTAAAATTTTATCTTGTAGATTAAAGCAATTTTAGGAATCACAAGTGCATGGATCTGTGATGCAAAATGACTGATTTTTAAAGCCCTCCAAAATGTGGCAGTGCTTTTTCTCTCCACAGATTGTTGGCATTTGGTTTCAGTTAGAATGAAATATTATAACAAATATGAACACTTGCAAACAGATTTCATTTTAGGGGGAAACTAGGACAGTCCATAAAGAGGTCGTTTACTTCCTGAAAATGTGAAAATGTTTCCTATGAGGTTGATGGGAAAAAAATCCATGCCTCAAAGGAGGAATTTGCTGTCTGGGTAAATAACTCTGCCAACAAAGATGATCTGCTATAAATTCCGTTTCAAGAGTGTGAAAGACTAGGCATCTTCATAAATAAGGAAATTATGCACCCATTTCCACTACCTGTGTATTCCCTGCAGCACAACTCTGTTGTTTTAAGTGTTTCAATCGCATTTGTGCTGGCGCAGTAAAAGAGCAGTAAAAGAGAGCTGAAATAGCACTGCTATTCCTGCAGGAATAAGGCAGCTTTGTTCCCAGGCTGCCACCAGAAACTGCGACAGGGCTGGCTCTTCCACAGAAGCCCCAAGAGCACCGGGCAATAGGTCAGGACACAAGCAGGGGCTGCAGTGCAGAGCTGTGACCCTCTGGGAGCAGGTGAGGAGAGGGTGTTACAAAGGGCCATGTTACAATGGTCTAGACAGCATCTAAAAGGCAGGAAGTGTTATCCCTTCCAACCTGGATTTTTACATTTGCATCACCGCAAGTTAACTCTTCTGACAGGAGACCAAATCTCTTTTGGTCACGTTAAAGTACAACTGGCCACTGGGCACCAAGTTCCTGAGGAACAAGAAAAGCATGAAGCAAAAATATGCAACTCTATCTCTTTTAAAAATTCCTCTGTGATTCCATAGTTTTGCAATGAAATATTCCATCACAATTTTTCAAAACTGAGGTAAGAGCCTCCCCAAATTTCAAAAATGGCCTGTAACACCATTTTAGAATAAATGATCAGCAAAAACCCAACTGGAAAAGAAACCAAACATACAAAGAAACTTCCATCGAAGTGCTCTTTGGGATCACATTACGGAAATTGGAGAAAATAGTGACAATTTACAAGCAGTGGCTTGAATCTTTCAATGCTTACTTGATTCTGTTTCAGTGTGGACACCAGTTTCTGTAAAGTGATGTTTTCTTCTTCCAGCTCAGTGTAGTCCTGCAGCAGTCTCGCCTCTCGAAACTTGTACTCTCGAATCTCATCTTTCATTCGTATCCTCTGCAGTTCCACCATTTCGTTATTCTGACAAGAGAAAACACAGGTACATTGCAATTCACACACAGCCACCTCAATGCTGAACACTGCCTCGAGAAATGGCCAAACAGAAATTAACCCTGAAACAGAAATGATGTAACAGTGCACATCAAAACACCATCACCTATTAATTTGAGGCCAAGCAGTAATTTCAGGTGGGTGCTGGCAATGCAAAAATGAGAATGTCTGCTACAGAAGCCTGATTAAAATAGTTTCAAGATTAGATGCTTACTGAAATGGAAACCCTGGAAAGGTTGTAGCATATCTCATTAGTTTCACTGCTCTGCAATACAGTGGACTTCCATAAAATTACCACCTGTTTTCCACCGAAGGATGTGTTTTACATTCATACAGAAAAGCAGTGAGCACTGACATCTGTTCTCCAAAGACATCTGCTAGGGAGCAAGGTGCTCTGGCATTTGTACCTGCAGGCACTAGAGAGGCTCACAGGCAGGCACAGGGTGGAAAGCACTTGTCAAAAGCCTGACAAACGCCTGGCTGTGCTGAGCAGGATCACACCCAGCACTCCGGGAACACACAAGGTCACCAGCTTATTTTTCCCATTAGCACATACAATGCCCAGGCAGCCTTGTGAGGGATCAGTTTCACCAAAAATCGATTCCATCAGATTCCAGCTCTGACTGAGCTTGACATCAAGGGTCAGGTTATTGTGGAAAGACTCTGCTGGCATAACCATGATGTAAAAGGCACTACAGGAAGATGGAATTAACACACAGCTGGAAGAGAACAGAGACCAATACAGCTGGTTGGGAGGAACAACCTCCTGCCCTGCTTTTAAGAGAAGCCTGCATTTGTCTGATTAATAGAAATGGGCATGGTCAACCACATCTCCTTTCCTGCAGGAAGATCCAGAGCATTGCCACAGCAGCTCGTGGAGAGACCTTACTGATGGGGCAGAGCTCCCTCACTGCTGGGATGTCAGAGAGAGCACACCTGGGAAGCAGTCATGAGTTTCTGTAAAAGATTCCAGGGTGTGTGGGGGGTAACCACTGGCCTGATAGACACCTGAAAAAAAGTCAAACGTTTAAGCAGAAATTGTAGTCAGGGAGCTCTAAATCAATCAATCTGCACCACTCACTCTCTGGTACATGATGGATAAACCCCCACATTCTGAATTAAGGATAAACAGAACTTTACTTAGCATCTTGGTTAAATAATTACAAACCCCGGAAAAGAACTTCCCAAAGCATGAAAACAAAAATCTTGACGCAAAATTTGACAGAAATGTTTTTCAAAATGAAAACTTTTTGTTAGAGAAAATGAAAACCCATCACCGTCCTCCTAGCAGCTAATTAAGAAGAAACTACCTGATTTCTGAACTGAAAACAACTGAAAAGATTCCCAGAAGGGTCACAGAGCACTGGATAAAAGTAAATACACCTGCAACCATCACTGCCTAATAAACCTCTGAACAAATTGTAAGAGCAACGCCACAGATGATTTCAAAAGGTGAAGGCATTTTATATCCCCAGGCTGCCTTTATACCTTTTGTTTCGCCAGCACAGCCACATCATTCCCAGCCACGGCAGGTGTGGGGGTGTGTGCCAGGCTGAGGACAACACCAAATGCACAACTCCACCGTGTTAAGGATAAATTAAGCTGCTCTGCAACTCTCCCAGTGTTTGATCAGCCCAGGGAACGAGCTGGCTGACATCCATCCAACACTGCCAGGAGCCCTGGGAGAGGGAGCATCCTGACAGGATCCCAGAAGAGCTCAGTGAGCCATTCCCAGCTGTGCTGCCTGCACCTCACCGGGGTGAGACCACCACCAGCAGCAGCCAGGACAGCTCTGCTCACGATCCACATTGCCTCTGCCATCAACACTGCTGAGGGAAAGGAGGGCCTCCCCTAAAGGCCAGGCTGGGTGGGGCCTTGAGCACCCTGGTCTAGCACAAGGTGTCCCTGTCCGTGGTAGGGGGGACAATCTTTAAGGTCCTTGTTCACACAGTCCACTTTCTGAATCGGTGATTCTAAAAGGGAAGAATGAAAAAGGTGGCCAGAAATGGAGGACATGAACAAGGAACTTTTACAGAATCCTGACAGAGTAGGTCCCTGATAGACTACAAGGCAGAGTAGCTTGAAAAAGCCTTGAAGATTAATTCTGTAAGATGCAAGTACTCCTTTATCTCTCCTGTCATTGTAAACTGCAACAGAAATCATGAGCTATCACCCTGCTGGAGTGCACCACCATTAAAAGAGATACCACAATTCTTCACCATTTATAACTGCTGCTTCCTACGTAATCTTGGACATATGAACAGAACCATCTATTGTTCTCCTCTTCTTACACATAGAGGAACTCCTTCTGCAGTGCAGTCTCTGTTTGTCCTTACTCATAGCATTTCATCAAGGAAGAAACAGCAGGAAAAAGAAAGACTCACCAGCTGGAACATCCCATGATTCTAAAAAGGGAAGAATGAAAAAGGTGGCCAGAAATGGAGAGTTTATTCTCTTTTACTGTTGGTATGAAGGATATATTAGTTTTCATCAAACACTTTGATTAAATATATTAACTTCTCACAATCCTATTGTTATTTTGAACAATTTAAAATACGCATTTATTATGCAAAATATCTGCAGTTACAGAGCAGAGATCTTGCTGTACTGATACAATGGCAGCAAAAAGCAAATTTTTTATTTGGTGGACTTGTATAAAAAGAATATGACAAGATTTAAAAACACAAGGCAAAAGGATTTTGCCAGCAGGGCAGTTATCTACATGAGCCACTAGAGGACAATGTAACCCAAATTATTAGCCAAGTAATTTCTAATTAAACTTCGCAACTCATCAAGCACTGAACTTGCAGGACAAAGCAATTGAGCCAGCTGCTTTTACTGGGGCACTGCCTCAGGACTTTTTACATTCCCAGAGAGAATTGCCCTATGAACTATGTACCGGGTCTGCAAAAGCCAAATTAATCCAAGAGGTGGAGCTGATGACACACCAGCAAAGGTTTTAAGGCTGAAAATGATTTTCAATCCCAGCCACCAGCTGAACATGGTGCAACGGCTTTAACGGATTGGTGCCAAAGAAGAAGGAAAAGGCCTCTCAGTGAAACTATAGAAAACAAGAGAGTCCTTGTCAGCATTGCATCTCATTATACGTGAGCACTAATTGTGGAAGATGCCAGCCCTGCAGCACCTCTAATGAACGTACACATCACAGAGCACACCGTGGCAACGCTCAGTCGAGACAGAGTCTGTTCAGGTCACCTGTTTACTGGTACTTAGACATATCTGCAGAACTGCAATATATGAAAAGTGAAAGCTACCTCCAGGTTTTGCAGAGGGAAGGACCATGTCTGTATACTATCAGCCATCAATCCTGACAGGGCTCTGAGCATCAGTGGAATATTATATAATAGAAGTTTGTACTTCTTGACAAATTAAATGTAATAGGTATTAACGTATTATTAACTTTTGATTCTACATAGACTTTTGAAATGCTTTATTTCATAAGCCACACACAGAGCAATACATTGTGTAATACCAACTGCAAGTGAGAAGGTACTTTAAAATGAACGAATGGAAATGGCTGATGTTGTACACTAGGAAAAAATACACAATTTTCATGTCAGAACACTCCCAAGTGCTGTCCTAGGAAGCCACTTGTTATGCTCTAGTGGCCTATCAATTCAGCTTAAGAAAGCAAACCGGGCAAGGAAAGGACCCCGAAAGCTGAGTACTCTCATCTCCAAGGTAAGGAGTGAACTCCATTGGCTTCTGGTTTCCTAAACTGTGAAAAAACAGACTGAATTTCTTGGAAAGTCTCAGTGTTTTGAAGCCTTCTTTTTAAAGTGAATGTAGTCCCACTATCTATTTTGGTCCCCACCCATGTTGGAGTACATAAAAGACTTTTTTTAATTTCTGTATTTTGTCTCTTGCTTTTCGTACCCCCAAAAAACTGTGGAACTCGTGTTTGGGCTTTTCCCATACATTCTGTTCAAACAAATGTTCATTAAGAGATTTCAGGTCCTTACTGCAATAAAGCATACTATTTTTCACACTGAGAAACAGCCTTATAAATCCTCAGTTAATTATATGCCCCGAACTACCCAGACTAAATCCCTACTTATATGTTGGAATATGCAAGCCATAGCATGATGCTGTACATACCTTTTTAATTTTCATAACTCACAAGAGAGCAGGAGAACAATGGTACATTGTTTACACCAAAATTGTATACTTTCAATTTAATGGCATTGCTTTCTAGCTGATACAGGATAAAACCCCATTCGATCTGATGACAGTTTTATTGCACTAGTAGTAAATTGAATACAAGACAAAGTTTATGCTTGGCCTAATATCCATGATCTTATGTGTTTGTTGACAAGTCTCACTGTACATTTGCATGTCATGTTTACTTTATTCTGCAGAGGAAAATAAAAGATGTATTTTTTATGAAGAACAGTAATAGCGACACAAAATTCAATTTAGCAGGCGCTGAGAGAAGAGAGAATGAAAGTGGCAACAGAAGAGCAAAAACCTTTTTTTTTTTTTTGTCATCAAGTGTTTCAAGTCCCCAGAGTCCTCTACACTAGCCTTAAAGTCTCCCTCCCTCCTATACAGGAATACTCAACTTGAACTGAAAGAATGGCATTTTCCATGCTTCCAGGTATATTTTAAAACATTAAGGGATTTCGTGGATCACCTCAAGTGACCAGATCTGACCATTTCGCAGAATTTGCACCCCAATCGTCCAGATTCATGCACACAGATGCCCAACTAAGCAGGGCTGGAGCACCTCTTACAGAAGTATTTTTGCTGTTTCAGTACACAGATATCCCTACATCCCAAAATAAATTATTTCAAAGATTCTTTTTCATCACTGTCAGAAGTCTACATCCTCCTTTTTAACCTGAATTTTTCTGATCTCATCCTTCAAAAAGCTTCATTCAGGTGGCTTTGTTAGATTTCACAATATTGTATCTGCTCTAAGCAGCTGTATCAGTATCCTACTTTAAGAACACAAATACAGCTCCTATTGTCCAAACCCAGAAATCACTGACTTCTGAAATTATGTACGACTCTGACGTTTCTTAGCTTTAGATATATCACTCATTGTCTAAAAAGCAGGAAAAAAATATGCTACTGTGTACAAGATATTTTTGAAAATGTACCTGTAACATAGCATAAGTACTTCCAGTCTTTCCCTTCTGTGGACATACTTATGAGAAGGACAACTCTATCAAAGGGAACGATGAAAAAAGCCATATATTTGTTGGTTATAGCTTACAGATTAGAAGCCAGATCATGACAATGTACGTTTCAAGTTCTTTCACCAGCAAAAGATCTCAAATTATAATACACCATTTATAATACATCTAATAATTTAATCATCTGAAATGCTCAGTGCATTTAATTGGAATAGCTCAATCTAAAGAAGTAGGGTGAATTTGTATCAAGGGCAATTAAATGGCCCATTTATGTACTTATCACAGAGTTTGAAACCCATAATATTTAACGTTGTAAATCCTGCTACATATAAAGCTTTACCAAGCAGCTATTTTATTGACTTCCATATATAATTATATATGAAGAGATAGAACTAAGGAATGTTCTGGTAGTTCAGGTATTAAATTTTCCTGCTGAGTATCATGCCCACAAAATATTATGATGACTTCTTTATAAGATGGTACAAAACAAAACTCTAGTCATGCATATTATCTGAAAAATAATGGTTTGAATTGACTGCATTTATATCAATTAATGCATTACTATTAGTACAATAATTATACATATATTCTCTCAATGTATTAATTACACCTATTTATGATTAATACCAGCACTCTGTAACAAACACTGCTATAATATTCTTTATTCCTTCAAAGCATGAGAAACTTCACCAAACTAAGCCTTAGTAAAACAGTGTGAGAGAAAATTCAGACTCCAGGGTTACAGCGTTGTTCATTAATGTGCTTCTGGTACATATCTGTGGAATGGCTTCACGCATGAACATATGATCATTGCAAATAGCAAAATATCAGTTAGCTGGATCAAATTTTGCCATGAGGGGGACATTGTGGATGCTCTGTGAGCACCAAGACAGGTCCTCCTGCAGTTCCCACCTGGTGCACTTGTCTTAGGATAAACCACACTGCCTGTCACAGATGGCAAGGGAGAGAGGATGCTGGTGGAGGGAGGAGGCACATGAAGACCAAAGATCTGACAAGATCATGTTCCATCACCATCACATCAAGTACTGCCCAGGCCACTGCTAAACCACATCCATAAGTGCAACATTCTTCATTCATACAGATCTTTTAATGACCTCCAGCATTTGTGACTCAGCCACTTTCCTAAGCAGACTGCTTCAATGCTTGACAACCCTTCTGGTGAAGAAATTTTTTTGTAGTATCTAATCTAAACTGGTGGAACTTTAGGCCATTTCTCCTTAACCTACCAATCTTCAGCTGGGGAGGTGAGCCTGACTCACTTGGCTACAACCTCCTTTCAGGTAGTTCTGAAGAACAAAAAGGTCTCCCCTGAGCCTTCTTTTCTTCAGGTCTGCACTCTCTGAAGCAGGGGCTCTTGCCCACTCCACATCATCCAGTTAGCTCACAGCAGGATGAGTAGTATTATAAAGATACCAAACCTAAATTGCTCTTGACAGATTAGATTAAAAAAAAAAAAGAAGGGGTGGGTCTGGGGCATTTTGGACTGAATGAATTTTTTTTTTTTTTTGCCCAGTTATAACCTTTCCTATTATGCTGTCACTTTCTATATACAATTTAAGAACCCAACAGCAGTGATTCTACATGACAATGCCTCAAGGCAGGCTTTTTGATGGAGGAGCTGCACAGGCCTTTTCAAGCTCATCAAGAGGCCAAGAGCTGGTTTTAAAGTCTAACTGATCACTTAGGAGAAGCATCTGCCAGTTACATGTATCTCTTTGAGAAGCCATCTGTCAGGTCCAAAACGCCAAATTTCCTTCCAGACCCAAAAGGGGCACGGGCTAACCAACAAAAGAAAAGTTGTGCTAACAGGGTGTGGGGCTGCGATCAGTTTAAGCTCATCAGTCCCACAGCTGCTGTTCCCAGGTCCTGACCCTCCCCTGGGCCAGTGCTACCTTCCACATCATCAGCCAGATCAAGGCCAGCAAGCCACTCCAGAAAACAAAGACAGTTTTAATGGTGTTTATGCTCCCTGACGTTGGTGACAGGCTGGACACACAGGCACTGGTGCTAGCAGGAGGTAGGGGACAGGAAAACATGTCATTTCTAATTTAGGTATGCTTGCTGCTCAGCAACAACTGCATGATCTTTTCCAAGTTCCAGAGGTGGAAATGCAGCCCCATTGATGTAAATTATAAGATTAATATAGCCTTCAGCAGGACAAAGATTTCACGGGATGCACTGAAACACTGAGGAGCCAGGAGCAGTAATGCGAATGCCTGAGGCTGGAAAGGAGAAGAAAAAATAAAACACCAAAGCACCCAAATAAGAGGGGTGAGCTCTACTATTTTAGGCTTCATTATGCTTGGTTGGTATGGAAAAAGACATCCCTGTTTATTGTCTGCTTGCTTTCCATTCCTCCTTCTGTCTTTCCCCAGCTTTTGCTGTCAGGAGGCTCTCAGGGCTCCCTGTGGTAAGCTGCCTCCAGGCATGCTGGGCAGTGGCTCCTGGCCCATGTTTCAGGCACAGAGCTGTGCTCCTTGTAAGCTTCCCATTCCCCATGGTGACTGCCTCTCCTCCTCAGGACTCAGAGGTGTTTTAATTACAGCTGGCTGCTAGCTCAGTCCTACCTTCCCTCTATTCCTTGCACCAGTAATCAAGCCGTGCTGCCAAGGGATGCACGTGCCAGGTCAGGGCTCTCAGCTCAGCCTCCCCAACCTGCACTGCCTTAAAGCACTACCCAAGCTCTGCTTTTTCCAGTTTGCACACCAAGCCAACCTTTGGTCTTGTAAACACCAGCCAGACTTTGCAACATCCATGTCTATGAGCAGCTGCCTCTGCTCTCCCCTACTGAGGGCAGGCTGTGCTGCAGGACTCGGTCAGAGGACAGAAAGATGAGAGAGTTGACATGTGGACCCTGGGCTGGCCTGCAGTACCAATAAATTTGGTCCCTGGGACAGTGCAGTTAAACTAGTAAGGGGCTGAGTTCAAATTAATCAGACATGTAAGTAATCCTGCTCCTCAGCTTACCAAAGATCATAAAAGTAATAAAAAATGGATCTCAAAGGGGCCCCTGGGCAGCATCTAGTAGTCCATTTATCTTTCCCAGGATAAGAGCAACTACATCTATGCCATTCCTGATATCCATCTAATCTCTTGTTAAAGACTTCCAACAATCCCATCACCTTCCCTAGAAACTTGCTTCCTGGCTTTGCTTTTGCCACAGATCTATTTTGAACGTCGAATCTGAAGCAGAGTCTTTCACACTGAAAGACAAAAACAGTGTTTCTTCTACCCACAGAACGCAGCAAACAAATGATCAGTTCCTCTCTGCAGGAGACTTCCATTTGCCCACTCCATCTATCTTCAGCCATCTCTGTCCTCTACAATCAGAAGAGCAGGTAAGAAATGAGGATTCCAGATAGTTCCCACCACAGAGCAAACTCTTTAGATGCCCTTGCATGACAGGCAGGGATATGGGCAATGAACTACAACGAAAAGGAGATATTGGGGGGGGAAAGGAGACCCCAAATAACGAAGTACTCCTTTACTGTCCCTCACACTGGAGGAGAAATACATTGAAAGAAAGAAGAAACCTTTAATACCTTCTAGAAAGTGGAGTGAAAAAGTGGCTAAAGGAGATAAGAAAACCTCTTCACAGGTACAAATCTATTGCAAGGCACATTCTCTACTGTGCTGCAGAGGAGCTGTGAGAGCTCAACATCAAAGGAGCTCTGTAAGCCCATGCTCATAGCAGAGCATCCCTCAACAAAATTATTCCTGCAGATTGTCAGCTGCAGAGGTGTTTTAAAAGCTCTGTGAATCGACACACAGCACCTTCCTGATGACAACAGGCTCTTTCAAGTTCCCCTTGAAAAATATCAATATGGTATAAAGGGTTGCTATGAAAAGAGGAACAAGAAAGTTAAACTTCAGTAATTATTCTTCTCCAGATGGACAGAGGCATGGCATCTTTAAACAAACACATCTGAGCCACAAAATTAAATATAATTATGCCACCAAATCTGTCATTAAGGGAGAGTACTTCCTCAAAGTCAGGAGCAATTGCAGTAATTAAAATCCATGTAACATTACCCATCTGCTGCAAAAAGCAGCACAGCATTCTGCAGCTTATTTGACCTTGTAGCACCCACCCATCCCCTCTAATTCTTCTGTGGCATGAGCAGAAAAAACAATGCAGAAACAGTAGCTGATTAATATTAAAAATATGAACATGGCTTGATGACTAACGGCTTTCTTTCATCAGAGACTTAGGGTTTTTATTTTAGAGCATACATTTGAGTGACCTAGGTAGCAAATAAAGTCAAAGAGAAGTACCTCACCTGTCTGTAAACCACGACTTTTAGGACCGAATTTTACACATAATTTTTACTCATTACAGCACATATGGTGATTTTTGAATACAAATGCCCACATAAAAATTTGGTAAACTGCATTGAAGGTTACTTGAATTTATTGACATGGACAGTGAAAATACCTGTACTCAGGAAGTGTGGCTGTAAGAGTGTAGTACTCTTCACTGTTCAATATAAATTGGTTTGAAACTCGGTCTTGGCTTTTACAATCCGCCCTTCCTTTTTTTTTTCGTTCTAAGACAGACCATAAATTTCACACACTTACCTTATACATAGGTATATTTATATATATATATTACAGTCAATAGCAGTAATTTTTTTGCTGACAGTTTTCTGTCTTTCCCTTTAAAGGCTGCACAAACAAGATCCTTGCTGCTCAGCATGCAGGACAGAAACACAGATGTAATACACACCGTAAGAACTCAGTGCAAGGACTGACTGCTAATGCTGCAGTTCTCACACACATTATTGAAGCATGTTGCCTATGGCTGCACAGCCTTAGAATTAAATTATTCCTTTGGGAATTGAATAAACACCGAGTATCATTAACTGCCTGCAATGCATCAAAATGGAAAAAAAATGCCATGAAATTCTGTATTTGCTCAGGGAGTAAAATATCAAGTAAGTTACGGGATTGTTTAGCTATGAGTATAAAAATTATATTTAAATCTATTTTTTTCTGCTCTCTTGTGTTCCCCCTTAAAACCACTGCTGTTTTTCTTTCACCATTTGTTTCTTCTGGACTTTCACCCAGCTCATGACAGGTGTTAGTCTGATAGCAGAAGCCTTCTGCTAAAACAGATTATTGATACATTAATAAGATACAGATAAAAGAACTAACTGGGAACACCCACAAAAACCCCCTGCAAACAGCCCTTCAGAAATCTAAAGATAAATTCACCTAAAGCACTGATAATTTCCCATAAACACCTTGTGGCATGAGGAGGACAGTGGCAAATAACGAGTTATCTTGCTGATGATTATAGCACATGTGAGCAAAGGGACTCAGCAGCTCTGGGGGCTCAGCTGCAGCAAGAAAAGGGAGTTTTCTTGTCCTTGCTGAAGCTATGCTCAAGGACCTTGATAAATGAAGGACTACTTTCTTTCCAAATCCATGGAAATCTAGAAAAACACATCCACGTGAAAAGTAGAGGGGAAAACATTGAATTTCAAAGACACGTTCACCTAAGCCTCACCTATGTCAATATCAGTGCTTCTGAATTCTGCACTGAGCCTTCTCTCAAGCCTTCAAGACTGCCAGTGACAGCTGGGTGACACAGGGTGCCAGACTGGCCCCGCTGGTGGCCCTGGCAGGCTCGGTGGCCAGGGGAGATCAGGGCAGTGTGACAGCTTCCCCATCCATCTCTCAGCCATGCCCCCAAGGTGCAAGGGCACCCATGGATAACAGAGTGATGGACTGTAAGCCTCCAGGTACAGCTAAAAAACTCCTTGGCAGTGAAGGATTGCAGTCCAAAGTCTTAATTGCTCCCTCTGCTTCCTACCCTCCCATTAGACCACTGCTGATTGATAGCTTAAGCTCCCTTTGTTTTTTTCTAACTTATTTGTAATATAAAACACAACAAAACATTAGAGGATGGCTCCAAAGTCATTACAGTGTTCTTAAATTTTCTCTGACTTCTTAAAGCACTCAACCATGACCCCAACATGTCATCATTACTAATGAAATTCAGTATTGGTTTCAGCAAATAACTACTTAAATGGAAGTTTTTTAGTTCTGATTCTGTTCTGTGCCCAATGGCCTGATACAGCACAACAGAACTCAGTCATAGGCTGCAAAAAAGTGCAGCAGAATAATGAACCTAATAAAATGACAGCCAACCTCAGGGAGAAAAAACATCACACTTGAACCAGGTCAGAATTCAGACATGCAACAGGAATGAGACAAAATTTATGAACTCCCCTTTGCTAGCTGATCAATATATTCTATGTCACACCTACACAGTTGCGGACTGTTGTCAGGTTTTTCATCACTGAAATACTGCTACCAGCGCCTATAGGGAAAACACTCCAGGCTGCAACAATTCCTTGGGCTCTTAGTTATCATACTGAGGGTGAGTTTACCCAGCATATCAAGCAAGAGAACTGACTTGGAATCTTCCTGATCCTGTGCCTCCCTATAAATATGTATGGATCATGGGATACACAGCACACCTGCAGCATGCTCTCTGTGCAGGGTAAGGTAGGACATTGCCAAATACAGGGGCAGAATGGGATAAGTCCCCCAAACAGAACTCCTAGTGTAATCACAGCTTTTGGCAGTGCATTGTTTAATAGTCTCTGCCTTTGATCACATCAGAACTTCCATAACACAGGTAATTTTTCTTCAGCCTGTACAGTACCTCTTGGGAAACACAGAAACAAGGAGAAAAAAGTGACCCTGCAGCCACATCTGTCTGTTCTTTGCCCTCATCCTCCCTCAAGTTAATGGAGGCTCCTGAAGATCAAGTGGCCAAACTACCCCAATAGATGAAAATAAAGTACTATCTATTTTGATATTCCAGAGTAGGGTGGCCATTGCTTTGCAGGAGTTTGGTGTCTGTAGCTGCAGCAAGCACTCAGGGAAGACAGCTGAGCTGCTCTAGGAAAAGAAAATCTCCATAACAAATCAGAGACATTGATTGTGCACCTTGTGAGGTACCAAGTCAAAATCCCTGTGTTTCCATAAAGTAAGGAATTCTTTCTATGTGCAGTTGAAAGCTTCAAGTTTAAGCTAAAAATCCATTTCTGGCCTTGGTCCTCAGAAAGTGGGAACCATCACTTTCCCTGTGGACATTTCCAGCTCTCATCACTAAATGGGAAGCTTTTGAAGACAGCTCTCACACAGCAACAAAAGGACAAGACATGAGCCTTTGAATCCTAAACGATTTCCCCCCACACTCTTGAGTCCCTCAGAGACCAGCTGAGATTCAGAATGCAGATGTGCTCTTTTTAATTGGCTCAGCACACTATGGTATCACAACTCCTTCTACCAGGACCATTTTTGTTAATAAGTGCAGCATATATTCTAAATATTTTCCTCAGTCCATCCCATTGAGGGATTGGAGCTGCTGTAGCACTGTTCTTTCATTTTTTTTTTTTTTCATTCTTTCAGGGAAGTGTTTGGGTAACACAGAGAAGTTCCAGTAAATCTTTTCTTAAATCTAAACATTGTACTGAAAGCTTTTCCTGCCCTTATTTGTTCTAAACTCAGCAATAAAGACATACCACCCTGCCTAACGTCACCACCAGTTCCATTTTTGCTCTCACTACCATTTCTGGCCCTTTTTCTTCCCACTAAAGACTGCCAAAATGTTTTTTTTCTTTTGCCCCTCCAACCTTTACTTCTTGTTCACCATCTTTTCAACAGAGACATCACTGTGCTGAACTTGCATCAAATACTAATGTCTCCCCAATATCTGACATTTGGGTTAAACAGGGGTTAATGAAAAACATACAAATAATGCTTAATAGCTAAATTCAAAGTTGCAATGAAATAATAAAGATTGCTAATTTTGCAGGCTGATCTTTTGCCAAACTTGATCGATAAAATGCATTCATATCTCAATCTTAACAAATGTTTTAAGGTGTTTATTTATTTGCTAAAACAGAAGAAAATATCACACCCCAAGAGCAAAAACCAGGAACAGACCAATAGCAGCAGTCTCTGTCACTGTGTGTCACTGTCTCATGGACAGAGAGACAAACCTGTCTCTGATAATCTTAGTGAGCCTCAGGATATCTTATGGCAATCAAATGCCTTTTTTTTAAACTAAAAATGAAGGGAGAACTTAGGAGAAAATTTAAGAACATGGGTGAGAATGCAGATCTTTAACATGCACCAGCTAGTGTGTGTTAATCAATCCACATTACAAGCATACAATGGAAACAGTCAATCATAATATATATGATATATGATAGATATCCTGTTAAATATATTATAATAAGGTGGGGGTGTGACAAGGCCCTGAATGTCTGCTTGAGATGAAGGGTAATAAATTGAAACTAGTCAGAACTTGACTCGCCACAAACAAATCATATTTTTCCCTTATTACAGAACTCCCTTGACACGTTTCACCTAGGTGTAACAGACTGTGGTAAAGGATGCCCCATGCCACAAACTCCAGCATCACCCCTTTCTTCTACACGGAAATCCTAAATCTGACCTAAATCCAGGACAACCAGGGGAGGAATTCAAACAGGAAGCTTTCACACCCTGTCAATTTGGTGAGCTTTGAATAGGACCCCGTGTTTCTGCTAAGTGTGAGATGGGAGGAGATGGGTAAGAGGGCAGCAGGTCTCACAGCCTACACCAGCCTGTGGCACAGATATAGATATATATATAGATATATTTCCCTGCACCAGCCCTGAGGTGAAGCAGCAACTCTCTGTCAGGCTCTGCACAAAGCCCGAGGGCTTCTCCCAGCCCTGGGACATGGCTCAGAGAGGGCCCCACTGGTGGCAGTCCCACACCTTTCATCACCCCAGCACCGGTGCTGAGTGTCAATCGTGCTGATAAGGACAGTCAAGGCCCTGGACAAAGCTCAGCACAGCTCTTCGAAAACACTGAAATGCCACAGGACTTGATTTAGACAGGAGCTCTCCTTTGTTTTCCAAGGTGAAAGGGGACTATCTTATATAAGGCAGTTTCCATTTGTATGGGCTTTCACAGGAGAACAAAAGCCAATGATGCAACTTTTCCTGCCTAGAATCTCAATTAGAAACTGGGATTTAGCATTGGTACACGGCTTGGAAAGTAAATGGGAAATGGAACAGAAGAGTTTATGTAGAAGGGACTTCTAAAAGTGCAAAAACCTTTCTTTAAAGAGAAAGACAGTTGTAATGCCCTGTAATCGAATAATAAACTAAAAAAGGATGGGATATTCTTTAAATACTCCATCAGGGAAAATGCTGAGTGTTGCTAGTGATTTCCATGTTTAAGCACATAAAATACATGTAAAAGAGAGCGGCTACATGACAGAGTCTGGGTCTTCCTTTGCCAGACATAAAGAAAAAGTAAAGATTTGTGTTAGCTCTGTCAAAAGTTCTTCAATGTCAAGAGCACTAGAAAGAAGATGACAATTTTTGAACTTTGGGTAGGGCAAGCAGGACATTTCAGTTAGTGTTAGAGGTACAAGAACTCCAGGGATTTCTGAGCTTGAGGATGCAACACAAACTTCCTCCCTCATCTCACAGAGATCACCAAGTGTCAAAGAAACCAAAAATGCAAGTGGGCAGCCAGTTACTAAAAAAGGAGATCAGAGCCTCAGTGCCTCAACACTCCATTACAGGAAAAAAAAAAAGTCATCTCATTATAACAAATCTCTACAAATTATACACCTTAAATTAGGGCACATTTAAAACAGAGCAGATTTTTTATTAGCAGTCAAAACAATGCATGCATTTATATAGAGAAGTAGGAAATTGGCAAAACATGTCCTGGTTAAACACAATGGTATTATTGCAAGCAGAATTTATTTCCACAGTATTTTATGCCTCATGCATAAGATAAATGTGTGCTATAGGAACAGGCTAGTAAAATTATCTCACCAAGTAGGCAGGGAGCTGAACAGATGGCAGCACCAGGCATCACTAGACCTCGCTTATAGACGTGATCTTTATCACTTCCACAAGATGAGAAAATTACTCTCCTATGAAATACAACATTCTGAGGGTGAGGCAGAAAGAGTTTTTTGTTTTGTTTCCCGTGGGATCAAAGATTATTGACTGTCCACCAGGATAATGTCAGTGGTTGTACAAGGAAATCCCATACAGAGATAGCTCATTTCTGCTCATTTGTCTGCTGGTAGCTACCTTGGGTTTGGTTTCTTTGTAGGCACGGTGTTCTTTTGGAGAAGATTATCTTGAACTGCACATACACTTTCATCTTACCCATAAAAAAAGACAAGTTTAGAGCACACTTAGTGTGCCCAGCCACAGCATGTGTGACAGCACCCATAGGGAGCAAATCTCTTAATCACAGAAGGCAAACCATGGCTGGTTTGGACACTTTTTGAATTCATAAAATTGCTTCTCTCTCCAACCAATGCACTTTTTCCCACTGTGTTTCATACAAAGCTTCCTTCTTCCTGCCTGTTTATCCCATCCTGCCATATGTTCCAAAGGAGAAAGGTTTTAATTACAGCAGTTACTGAAGCACTTCCCTGCCTACAGAGCACAGCAGAGCCTATTCAGAAAAAAAGAATTGGTTTTATCACTATTATCATTAACAGCTAAAAACTCCATTTGTGAGCTCTAAGTCAAGTGTTGCACACACAGGACAAGAAAATTCATTCAGTTTACAGAATGGAAAAGAGAAGCACTTTATGGTTTGTGTGGTTGTTTTTTCCTTTGACTAGGCATGCCATCAGGCAAATGGTTAAACAACAACAGGGAGCAATTTTTAGTAGCAATTTTCAAACAATGAGGCAAATATATGTACTAGATATGCTTCAGCTGATGTCAAAGAGTGGGGGAAAAAAAGCACAAGCACTTAAGCTCTCAAAAACTTATCCCTCACATAAACATCAGAAAAGAAGCAGCCCAGTAAGACCACAGACTGGAGTAGAGCCTCTCAAGTCTGGTCTGGCACCAAGAAAGATGCTTCTTTAAGTCAGCTGGCTTACCTTACAGGAAAAAAAAAAACCCTGCTGGGGTAACTCTTGCAATGTAAGAAGGATGGAAATGTTTTCTGTGCTGCTGAACTTCAGTGCAAATCTTGCATTCATTTTTTGGCAATGACTCTGAGGTTTAACACACTTCAGTCAGGGGAAGTGCACAAAGCTGAGGGATGGTGATTTTTCTATAATGGCACAATGCTGGAGGGCATAACCACTGCATTCCCTGAACAATGAAACTCTTAAAGTTGAAGATGCTCTGCATGCCTGAGTTTGCCTTCAGGCTATTTTCACACCGAAAATAATTGACATGCATGTATCTGGCCTGAGTAAGGCATAAAATTATTAAAAGTAAAGGGCTGTAAAATACACTGAAAGTCAATAATGCACAGGGGTAAAGAAAGGAAGTCAGTCCTCCTGGGAGGGGATGCACATTAAAGATGTTTGAGTCCACAAGAGAACACATCTATAGTTCTCCCTTTACTCAGAAACTGCAGCAAGTGACATCTGCAAAAGCCATCTCCTGGCTGAAAAAAAAGACCTGGAATCAGCTTTGAATGTTTTGGTTTTTTTTAATTAGCTCCTCTTAAAACACCAACTCCAATCCTACTTACCTTACACAGCCATGATCTTGACAAACAAGCAGAAGCCTAGCATCCCATCAATCCAGAGACAAGGTCCAGACACCACCTCTTCATGTTCATTAGTTTAGTCAGGAAAGATGCTCTATTAGTGTTTTTTTGTTTTCTTTCATATGTCCCCTCATAACTCGACTGCTGTTCTGCTTATCCACTCCCAGAGAAGCCACTCTGGAGCCACAGGACATTCATCCATCTCCTCTGGGAGAAAAATCCTCTGGGAATAAGCCCCAAGTGCTGCCAGCCAGCCACTCACCAGCACAGGAAACCTCTGCTGGTACCACACTTCTCGCAGTCAGTGCCCTCTGACAGCCCAGCCATGCAGGAGGGAGCTCAGCACACCCAGACACATCTCCATCATCACAGGGAAACCTCCTAGGACAGCTAAACTTGGCTGGATTTAAGAGAAGGGGTGAGACATGGCTAAGGCTCTGTGACAATGATATGGGATGAGCAATTTGCTCTAAAGGCAGTTTAAGGCCTCTTTTGAGAAAAATTAGGTAGGTAAGTATTGAAAAATGTTCACCTTGGGAAAACGATCTCTGCTATTAAAATAAATTTGCTCATTCATTATCTAGCTGTAGAAGTTCTTGAAATAAATGACATTTTTATCTTTCAGCAAAGCTTCTCACTCCAAGGTATGTGAAAATTCTGGATACTGGTACTGCAGTAGACTTGCTGTTCAGCTGGCCAACTGCATCAACACCACACACATCAGCAGGAGCTGTGTTGGAGTCCAGGGCATGGCAGAGACCCCCACAAACACCCCCATGTACACCTTGGGGGGTCCAGGACCCTTGCAGGGACCCCAGGAGAACACTGCATTGGACTTGTG
Organism: Nicator chloris; assembly: GCA_013400495.1. NCBI lineage: Eukaryota > Metazoa > Chordata > Aves > Passeriformes > Pycnonotidae > Nicator > Nicator chloris. The sequence goes on along the minus strand of WAAE01011192.1, from coordinate 45,488 downwards.
CCCATGGAAAGGACTTCCAACACTCAGAGATGAATTGCAAAAAACGCAGATTTGAAATAGATAGGAGTTTAGCTGATCACAGGGTGTGAAAAGGTAGTTTGGGATTTCTAGGATGGAGGTTGAATGGGACAAAGATGGAGGATCTTGGACATTGTCTGAGCTTCTTCCTTCTTCACAGACTCCATTTTCTGCAGTGTGGTGGCACAGAGCAATTGGGTGAAACAGTTTGAGGTAAAAATGTCAATTAGAGAAATAAGTAGTCATAATTCGTACAAAATGATAAATATCTTATATTTTAACTTATGGTTGGATAAACTGTTTCTAAAAGAACTCTAAAGCCCACTCAAGGGCACTCTCCAGCGGTTTTACAAAGAGAAAAGACCTTGTACCAGTATGGCATGCCAAATGAGATAAGAAAATAAACATCTTCAAGCCTGAAGCTGGAAGCCTCTTTCTTTAAAAACTCTGGTAAAAAACTGATCTTGGAGAAACCAGGCTCCAAGAGAGCTGCAGCACAGGACAAAAGGTGAGGGTGAGAGACTTCATATTACAGGAACACTTTGCTGAAGGGTCAAATTACTGTTTTAGTGCTTATTGGTATTTTCTAAATGAAAAGTAGTGAATATTCTATGAAAATACTACTTGTTGGTTTTTTTTTTTTGGTCTATCTTCTAGAGATCAAAATGTGCTTCCTAAAACCAAAATCAAAATGTCTACTTCATATACAATCACCCTCAGACCAAATGAGTTTTCCTCACCCTTGGTTGGACAATAATAGGCTATCAAGGCTGTGCAATAAAACCCCACATGATAAATTGAAAATTACAGCAATGAAAAAAAAAATCATCTCAATCTAGCTGGAGAATATCCTGGCTGAAAAAACAGGTTCTCTCTCTGTATTCATGAGAGAAAGCAGCAAATAAATCATGTTTAGAAGTTAACCCCAATCATGCTGCAATAATGAAAGTCTCTAATGGATTACAGACAGGATATGGAAAGAGAAAGCCAGAAGAGAAGGCACATGGCTCCTCACCCCATAATTCAGACCCTGAATTACGTGCTTCAGTGGATAGAGTGACATGTGTGTATTTTACTTTACTGTTGTTTCCACAACCCATTTTACCATCCCATTGAATTATACCTTTATAGGGCCTGAACTGTTTTTCAGCTGCAGCACTGGATTTAAAAATAGCTTGACCTTCCAGACCTCTGATGGAAATGATGCTTGGAGCTGCCTCCATATCACAAGGCACAACTAACAGAAGTAATTTCTTTATAAAACCCAGCATTGAAAAAGCCCTGTTAAAGAAAAATGCTTAAACACCTGTAACAAAAACCGACTGTGGTTGTGGTTTAGTAATAAGACAAGTATTGCAAGATACTTGTAACAGATGTAGCTTATATATCCTGCTGCAGTGTTGGACAGAAAAGAAATAGTCATGGCTAAATTTCCTTCAGCAGAGGCATATAATAAAGAAGAAACCAGCCTATTTTGATTTTAATGTCTTGGACTTGTTTACGACCCCTGAGGAAGAGGTCAGTGCAACATGATATGAAAAACAGAATGATAAATCAGTCTTTGCATTTGCTACTTAATGGAAAGAAAGATTCTCTCCAGTTCACTCTGAGTTATTACCAGGATTTTTAATTAAATGACAACAGATGAAAATAATCCCCAGTATATTTGCAACCTTGCAACTGGAAAGCAAGGCGCTTTCCAGTTGCAGTCAAAACTCAACATTTTTTTGCTAACCATCCTGTCTTTAAATAGGTGATCATGGCTCTTAGCATGTAGTTATTCTGACTGTGCCAAGCATCAGTATCTTTGATATTTCTGAATGCAGCTAAGAACAAAAATATAAACTGTGATAGGGGAATTCAGAATTTCATTTCGCAACATGCAATTACTGGGTACGAAAAGGAAATATGATTCCCCAAAGTATATGGTAAAAGAATGATTAATTTACATAAATGTTGCTGTAGCTGAGCTGCTGGTTGATTTGCCTTGCCTTTCTGATAGCTGCAGTGAGAAACTAGGTAACAGCATGCATTGAATTCCTGAAAATTGGTCCTTAGCTCATCCAGGCAACCCACAGCCCAAACTCAGCACAAGGCCAGGTGTACAGCTGCCCTGTGTTAGAGCTGACCACAAAATAAGAGTTCATTACTCTTGATAACGTGCTAAAAGGTGGAGGTTTTCTTAAACAGAAACACCACCAAGGCTGTGCATTTCTCATTTTACGTTTAAAGACCCACCTAGTTTTATTTTTTCTTCCTAATACTCTAAAATTTTTGACTTGTTAAACTTTAAAACACACACTGTCATTACTTCTTTCCCTTGAAAATGTTAATATAATTTCAAGTGTACTAACAATACAGACGTGTTTTTAAATTCTATTAGCAATTTAAGGTTCAATTTCACTTCTAGCCAATAAAGTGATTTATTTTAAAACATTGTGGCAGTTATGACTTTGGCATAAAGCTCCATCTCACCACAGATTTAGCTGGAAGAAATTAGCTAGGTTAAGAGGAAGAAAGAAGTCAAATTCTAGAGGGCAAGAAAAGTGGCAATGCAAAACTCATAACTGGCTTTTAAAAAGTATTTACAATGGATAAAAACATAAAAATGCAAAAAGAATACATGAAAGCTGTCAAGGGGCTGAATTCAAATCACTACTGACATTTATAGAGCACTGGCAAACCAAGTTGCATGAAAAACAGCTGTACATCCCAGCCTCCAGAACTAAAATATTCTGGGGACAACTCAAAGATCTTCAATCAAATTAATATCAAGAACACACCAACCATATAAATTGACATCTAGCTAGGTCTTATCTGCTTAGCAGCTTACTGTGCAGTAAAATGGCAATGGGAAGTTCTGCCAAAATAAGGTGAGCTCCAGCTCTACAAAGTGCCTATGAACATCTTGCAAAGGGGTCTGCAGATTCAGTCCTTGTTCCTCATTGCATGTGTGTCTTGGATAACAAAACAAGGACATTGTTCTCCTCTCAGGTTTGTGGAGCACACCAAGGCAGAGTGACTTTTGGAAACCTTGCTGCTGACTTGACATAGACCAAAATATCGAGTTTTCCCTTTAATATATTCCCATTTATTTGACAAGCAACCCCCATCCATACATTTTTTGGAATTTTTTTACTTTTTCTTCCCTGCTTTTCTCATGCGTCTCTCTCTACGTGCCTCATCTAGGAAGGGCAGATAGTCCTGGCATGTAAGAGAAACTGTTCGTGAAAGAAACACTTTCCTTCCTCCACACTGACCCAGAATTTTGCCCTTGCCACTTTAATCACATCCAGCTACTAAGCAAAGAACCGGAATCCTGTATCTTCTCACCGCTGTTGTGTTGCCACTTCCCTCAGGAAAACAAGACACAAGGGACCCATGAAACAAATGCAGAAAGCCTCGTACCATGAGCCAAACCTCTCAGCGTTGTGTTAGTGAAGAGCATTGCCTCTGGATCCCCTTTTCGTGACTAGGTGTGCAAGACTGGTGGAAATGACCCATTTTTAACCCCCCTCACTCGGAGCTGCCACTGTAACGCCACAGCCGCTCCTCACTCAGAGTTCACAGCGAGTACCAGAGCAGACAGCCCAAGCATTTCACTGAAGTGAAAAATCACAGCCCTATGATGCCTTCAAGGCACATTTAGCTGAAAGAGCCAACACACTGTGCTTCAGGAGGAGAGGAAAGGCTACATAGGCAGAATGAATGAGCAGTGAAGGCAAAAATTGCATTCATATCTAGTCCTACCTATTTTATGGGGGTTTTTTTAACAATAACATCATAGAAGCAGACAAGCTCTGATTATGTATGAGCATCTGCACGTACACATCTAAAACATTTGCCAGCAAAAGTGCATTTCTCTCAATCCTGAAGCTTAAGAGTGGATTTGACCATCACAATGAAAGGGTGATAACACTGTCTGACCTCTGCCTGACTTGCTGCCCACCTCCTGGATGCTGACTGGCACTGACTGTTGAGAATAACTAAAAATAACCAGCTTGTGTCATATATTGTAATAAGGGCAAAGGAAGAAAGAGAGGCAGCATGTTTGAGGCTCTTGCTGTTCACCCTTCTGTCACCTTCCCCTTATAAATTTTCCCCTTGTGAACAGAGTTTGTTGTAGAAAGCACAATTAGTACAGATGATGGGAGCCAAGAACTTGGTAATGATTTCACACCAATGACAAACTGGTAAAGAGTTTGAGGTTTTGAGGCAGAAGTAGGGAACTGAAGAGAAGAACCTGCCCCACAGAGGACCATACTTAAGGATAGGCCTCAGGCTGCCACACAGAACAGACTTCAGATTTGTAAGATGTAGTCTGAATGAATCCAAATGAGAAAATAACAGCATATAGAGCACAAAAATATAAACCCCAAAAATGCCGACCTTCCTCCTATTTTTCAGGGTTTCATAGGTTTTGATTCTACATGGTTTCTTTCTTTTTGTTTGGTGGGGGATTTTTGCCAAAAATCTCTTTAGTAATTGCTTCCAGTCTAAAGGCATAATTTAGATGTGTTTTGCTCCATCTCACTCTGATTGCACCTTGCAAATCATGCACTTCTGGGGTCAGGTCACAGGCAATGCCCCACGTCCTGGCAGCCAAGACACATCCCCAGGAAAAGGTAAATCCTATTTCCCAAAATGACCTACTAAATCCCAGGAGAAACCCTTACAAATAAATCAGTATTGATTAAAAGACGAGAAAAAAATAGACTGAAAATAAATGTGGGTTTTGAACAAATAAGAGCAGATGTTGAAGCTTGAGCACCTTGGCTGATAATTATTGTCCACGTGTGATTAGCACCCATGAGTCTCCCTAAGGGCCAAGTAACTAATCACAGTTCCAGCAGAGATCATTGGGTTTTTCAGTTTTGTTTGGTGAATGTCATCTCTGAGCCAATGACTAGTTAGTACCATCCATTCTATACTGCTTCATAATGAGCAAAAAATTTAGGAGGAAGGAAAACAGGCCGTGATGCATCCATATGCAAGGAACAGGAGAAAAACAACAACAGGAGGTACAATCATGCAGGGCTACAGAGCATGTGTGGATTCCCAGGAGAGGAGAAATGTCACCACACCACTTGTGTACTGATGGCTGGGAATACATCCAGATTCCTGTTCTGTAATCCCAGTGAGATCCCAATGAGTACTGAAGGCATAAAAGATTCCACAATTGCCAGGCATATTCGAACACTGAATGACTGGGAAGAGCAACATAAGTCTCTCAGGGAAGCTTTAACTATCCTTTTTTTTTAACTGGAAACTGCTCAGGATATTAAAAAAAATCAAAGGAAATTAATTGGAACAGGGGCAACAAACTTACCTTCATTTATTGTTTAATATTCTTTATCAGTGACACACAACACCACAATTTATGCTCTATTTGCCGATGCACTCAGGCAGTGAGGACTTTCAGAAAAATTCCTCCTTTTCCTTGTGCCTTTACTTAATCTGGAAGGCTGCTTAAGCTTTTGGACTTGAGTTTCAGAAAGTCTGGCACCCAGAGTATTCTTCCTTTCCCACTTAATCCCAGGCAAATGAATGAATTCACAAAGTACAAGTCAACACAGCTCCTGAGCTCTCGTTCCTGAGAGTCACATTGCAAGGATTCTGTAAAAACTGGCAACGCAGCTAATCCCAGCAATGCCAAAAAACATCTTACTCCACACCACTTGAATAGACAAAAGCCCAAGTTATTTTTAACCAGCAAATTAATACTGAAAAGAATGAGTCAGCACAAGAAGCTCTTAAGAGGGCTTCCTCATCTAGAAACAAAAGGCAGAAAATTACGCATTTTAAAAATGTAGACGCCACAAGGAAAAACAAAATAATGTTTGACAAGTTCAGAGAGCTGCTAGCCCAATATCCAAGCACCCACTGGTGTGTGATACCTGAGAAACAGGGATATTATATGAAGAAGCTTTCCTTGGCATGCCCTACCAGCCCTGGGACTGGATCTTCAGGTATCAGCAGTGCTGATGGCCCAACCCTCCATGAAATTTGCCTCGCTCCTCTTCAAACCCAGGTCATAGCTCTGGCTTCCAGAGCTGTCCTCTCAGCACGTGCTCACTCAATAGCCTGCACACAGGGGGACACAGAGGGCTTGCAAACACCACCTCGGCACAAATAAGGGGTCATTCTTTCAAAGAACTTATGTAAGACCCAGCACTGCCAGATCCCGATTTGATTAATTACTGCCCAAAGATTACCAAGGGCAGCTAAAAGTGCACCCTCTTTCATTTTCTATTTGAGGCCCCTTTTCTGAAAGAAGGAGCTGGGAATTTGAGTATTTTTAATAAGGCACTCGGTATTTATTCAACAATCCTGCGGTTATGCTCCATTATCCCACTTGGCCTTTTTTTGACCTCCCTAGTGTCCATTGTTTGACTCTGCTATTCCCAGCAGAGCTAAATGCCTGAACCTTGCCAAAGAAAACAGTGTCGAGAATGTGTCAAATCCCAAATTTGTATCCAAAATCCTTGTTTGGGCTCATTAACAGGAAACACAACCATCCAAAGATGCTTCTGGTGGCTTGCAAGTATATTTGAGAGTAAGAACAGCAAAACAAGCTAGTTACCCTAAGAAAACAGTGCCACAACAAAATGTATTCATCCTGAACTCTTGCCTATTCTATTACAGTTGGTGCTTATGAGGAGCATGAATGTGGAAACACAACCATCTTATGAGTCATTATAGCAATTTAGGATTATAAACCACATTTCAGGAAACAAAAAGGTGAATCTTACCATAGCCACCTTTGGTTTCACCCGAGTGGTTTCTCAGCCAAATTGTGAAGCAAGAACCCAAAGCAAGCATTTAGTGGTAACTAAATTGGAAGATGGAGCCGAATGGCAGATTTGTAATTAAATCTTTGTTAATAGGAACACTCAGAAGCAGTTGACAGTGGTCTTGCTGCCTATACTCAAAGCTCTTTCTCTCACAGAGAGACAGCATCAGTCTATTAGCATACCCATTAATTTCACAGCATGAAGAGAGATTTGGTAGGATTACAAGTCACAGCTTGCTGTATTTTTCTGTCTCCAAGACAAAGAAAATAATTTTCTTTCTTTTCAGAAGTCCTGTGAACAGGGAAAGCACATGTACAGAGCAGAGGAAACCATTTAACAAGCTTTTGGATTAAGCTCCATCTGAGTTTTTTCCTGAAAGCAGACTGAAACAATATATTTTCAGCGAATTTCGCAGCCGCTTAAGGCAAAAAGATCACCCATTAACACTATCAGCAAAGGAGGGAGAAACATGAGGGTGGCCTGGCAGAATCTCCCTATGGTGGGCTTCTCCAAACACAGGAGAGAGAAAATAAAAACACCTCTCAGTGGGCAAAACAACACATATTATAAGCCTAATTTAGAGCTGGTTCTAACCAGCTGACATTAACTTCCAAACCAAAGGAATGTAAATATTGTCAACTCTACTGATTATGCTAAAAATGCCCCAAATTGAGATGTGAGCACTCTCCTGACAGGAGGAACAGCTCTGCCATCTCTATCACACCCAGCTCCACTTTGTTTCTCAGACATTTCTGACACCCACAGTCATGTCCATGGGCTGCTCTAGCATCTCACTCCTACAGCTTCTTTTCAAAAAGCAGTACTTGCATGAAGGTCCACTAGGATCAAAGCACCATTAACAATGTCCATATTGAATACTTCAGCATATTTTCTTAATTATTCTCCCTCTGAAAAATCATAGAATCATTCAGGTTAGAGAACACCTCCAAGATCATGAAGTCCAACCATTAACCCAGCATGGCCAGTGAACCATTAAACCACATCCACAAATAACATTTACGTGTCTTTTAAATGCCACCAGGGTTAGTGACTCCACCAACTCCCTGGGCAGTCTGTTCCAATGCTTGACCACTCTTGTGGTGAACAAGTTTTTCTTAATATTCAATCTAAACTCTCCTGGCAACAACTTGAGGCCATTTCCTCTTGTCCTACTGCTTGTTACTTAGGAGAAGAGACCAATCCCACTACAACTTGCTATCAGGAAGTGGCAAAGAGTGATAAAGGCTCCTCTGAGCCTCCTTTTCTCCACACTAAATACCCCCAGCTCCCTTAGCTGCTCCTCATAGGACTTGTGCTCCAGACACTTCATCAGATCCATTGTCCTTCCCTGGACTTGCTTCAGCACCTCAATGTCCTTGTCATGTCTTTCATGTCACAAAACTGGGCACAGGAATTGAGGTGTGGCCTCACCAGTGCTGAGTATAAAGGGACAATCACTGCCCTGGTCCTGCTGGCCACACTGTTGCTGATACAGGCCTGGTGCCACCTGAACACTGCTGGCTCCTGTTCAGCAGCTGTCAACCAGCACCCCGAGGTCCTTTTCCACCAGGCAGCTTTCCAGCCACTGTCTTCCAAGTCTGTAGTGATGCATGGGGCTGTTGTGGCCCAAGTGCAGGACTTGGCCTTGCTGAACCTCATTCTGTTGTCCTCAGCCCATCAATCCAGCCTGTCCAGATCCCTCTGCAGATCCTTCCTGTCCTCCAATAGATCAACATCTCTGCCCAGCTTGGTGTTGTCTGCAAACTGGCTGAGGGTGCACTTGATCCCCTTGTTCAGATCACAAAACAAAGCCATTGCTGCAAGGGCCACCTTAATATTAGCAAGCAGATAAAGATTTGTAATAGTTTCTTTAACTGGCGTAGATGCCAAAGCAAACTTCCATTCTGGAGTAGACAGAGTGGGATAAGGCTGTGGATGCAGACACTGGAAAGCATGGAACAACATCACAAGGGAGCAGATGAGATCACGCAAGGATGCTGCATGGTCATAGTCCACACTGCAGTCACTTAAATCACTTCACTGTCTGGGGTAAACACCAGAGCACAACCACAGGCCCCCTATTCTATGCATGAAGGAAATTAGACAACTACTAGAAAAGCAAGCTAACAAAAGTGAAGAGTTCACTAGCTTTGTCACTACAGCCAAGCAGCTAAAAGGTGCTCCCCACAGCACATAATTCCTAGCAGTGATTCCTCTTCCAGACTTAGCTTCTCTGTCTTTTTTCAAAGCAGAGCTGATAAAAGTCACCTCACTTGGTTACACAGAGCTACCTCCCTCCAAGAGCTCATCAGTTAGGCCACCAGCCATGGGAGAGCCAGGCTGCAGACCATGCTCTCTCTGAGGGATGGGGACAGCCTTTGCTGAGGGCTGCCACTCACAGAGGAGAGGCTGGGGTTCTGATCTCTGACCCAATTAATATTTAAGTATTTCTTATCCAACATGAATTGAAATAAGGACAAGAACTTGTTCCCTATTCCCATCTGAGTGGTTTAGCCTTTAGGCTACAGTCATTCTCATCAGCTTGCTCAGTCCCACTCTCCCTGGCCCACAAAACACTATCTCCCAACAATGTGGAACAGCTTCATCTGAAGGAACAAAGAGCCTGCCAACTAACTGCTAGGGCACTTTCTTCAGAGAAAGAAGCAGATTCACAAATCCTAGGACAGAGAATAAACTGGAGCCCCAAATCTCGCCGCAGTCACAGAACCAGAGAGTGGAAGGAGATCACTGGGTGAGGTGGTCAACTGGGAAACCTCTCCTTGGCAGATCCCAGTAGCTCCTACAGCAGTGCTCAATGTGCAGCAACAGGGTAGTGACAAACCTCAGGCCAAGTCAGACCCTTAGATGGACAGAAGATTTTACAAAAGGTAGAAATTGAAGCACGTAATGCCTGCAGAAGCTTCCAGCAGCAGATGACACTTGAATGTACAAAGGATCTAAGGACATCCTACATTATACAGGAAGCACAATGTACCCAGATCTAAACCCAGAGCAGCAAAACATGAATCTGAAAGCGGTGTGTTTGCCCTGGTTACACCGTGACAGGGTACTAACTACATGTGTTTACATTTAAAGGTTTTAGCTTTTACTCAAAGTTGTAAAAGAGAAAAAACCCTAATTTTTTCAATTGAAAAATATAGTTTCTAAATAGGAATCAGTAGATTTTGATTTAAGCCACATTTAATATAGAAAGTCCAGTTCTTAATATATAATTTTTTTTAGATGAAAGTCAGCTTGAAGACCATGATTTTAATTTTTTTTCTGTTCTCTAACATTAGTTCCCCTCAGAAAAATCCAGGCTACCATGCCCATACATTTTCTGATTAGCATGAAGTGCAAGATTTTTATACTGCTGAAGTGAATAAGTGTTTAGCTATAGATTTCAAGGACAGCACAACTTCACCTTAGACATTTTTTCACCTGCTTTCAGCAAATAATACATCACAAACATCTATTTTTCTCTCCACCCACTCCTCCTCTGCCCTCATTCCTGTTTTTGCCCTCCAGAAACCCAGGTGTGTGCTGTTTCTGTAGCCCATTAATATTGTCATCACATAAACCTCCCTGTTCATCTGTTATCTCACAGGCTGCAGGTACCCAGGTGCTGATTTCTTTCTGCAATCCCTGCAGCTGCTGCAGTGGCTTTTAGCAGAGAACCTACGAGTTTTAATCCTTTTCTTCCTGGCTTTCTCCTTTTCACTAGTCTTAATGGGAAGAAAGAGCTGCTCCACACCTGCCAGCCCCTTCAGACACCAAGACGTTCACCTACCCACCCCAAACAACTCAACAGCCTAGTCTCATAACACCTACAAATCTTGAGCTGCAACTCCACTCTTCATCTCCATTTTCTACAGTCTCACCTGCTTCATCTTTGCCTCATTCTCCTTCCCCTCCACCTGCCACCTGTTTTGAGTCAGATGCCCAGCTCCAAGATATTCAGCCTTCCCATGATGGAGGAGTATATACAGACATCTCTACATAGAGATTTCCTGTCTATGGGCATGGAGAATTTTCTCCAGCTTCTGAGCTGGGTCATCTGGGCTTTCATAACCACTGCAGACAGTTATCAGCTTCTCAAGGTAGTGATTTCATCTCTATGCATCAATAAAATACTCATGGTTATTATGAGATTTTTTCCACTGGCACAAATGGAAAAAAGTTACTCATCTCCCAACTATAAGTGAACCGTGCTTTTAAACAGGAAAAAAACAGATTCCACAAAACTAGAAAAGGATTAAAAATCATCTTTTAAAAAGATTCTTTTTAAAAGAAAAGTATTTTTTAACATTTATAATAAACAAGAGCAATTTATACACTGTTAAAGAAGACTACATGATCTAATAAGCATAATGATCTTTCCATACAGAGAGGCTACCACCATAAACTGTGTGATGCCTAACATGCAGATTTCATAAACCTAGTCTCTGCTAAAATATCTTTCTGGCCTCAGCTTTAAAATCTGTATGGTTTTGGTTCAAATTAAACAGCCTACATTCCCTATCTGAGGTCTTGGTTGGAGAAAAAATCTACCAGCTTTCCAAAATGTATGTTTTATTTACTTAGGTGACAATTAATAAGATTCCTACCCAAAATTCTAGGGATTTTTATTACATCAAAAATAAAGCTGGTGGTGTTTTACTCCTTTAATCATTTTAACATGAAGTAGAAAGCTGTCTACGTACCAAGATTCCTGGTTCATTATTCCCCATCAGGGTGAAGCACATGATCAAGTTCTTAAAAAAACCCGTATTTTTCAAGATACGGGTACTAAAATCAGTTTGTTTATTTTGCAGTCTGAGGTGGGTAATTCTCCAAAGACCTGAGCCTGATACATTTTATAGCAAGGGAGATCCAGGTCAAGCTGCCCTGCAGACATCAGCTGTGACTGTAAGGCAGATACTTGCTGAGATGTATGAATTTTTAAACTCTGGGGCTGTAGAGTTCCCAGGATTGCTAAAAGCCATCAGCATACATGTGAGGGTATTCTGATGGTTCAGAAAATGCTCATACACATTCATATGACTACGGATTTCTGTGCAAATTCAGAGAGCAGAATGAATTCATCAGATAACTCCCACGACAGGCTGGAGAGTGGAGAAGCAGTAAGTCTATTATTTAGGAGTGTGATATCAATAACAGGGGTCATTTTTGGAAAACCTACCTATCAGTCTTCAGTATCCTAAGTGGCTGAGTGCATGGAGGAACTACCATACATTTGTGTCATCCATGCAAAAACACTACTCTCAGAACCACACAGCAGTTATTCAAACCATTACATTAAGAATGAAAGTGAAAGGAATAATTGTTTGTTTGTTTAGTTTAGAAGATGTCTTATTAAGGCTGAAAAACAGCTATAAAACATGTTTTTCTTGAGGGGAAGAGCTAGTGGGCAGGGAAGGGAAAAGACAGGATACAATCAGGTGACTTATGTCCAGAATCTACCCATCTATCTCTGCATCACTCCGTACAGAGGCCCACATAAAGATGATCTTTTTTCTTCCATTTTTTCTCTAATTAGATTTCAAGACTTACTGCCTCAAGAGACAAACTGCTTCCTCATTGTAGCAATCCACCCATGGCATCATCTAATTCTGGCTTTACCCCAAAACATACCAGACACCTCATACTTTTTTTTCCTCACCTTTGTAGCTGTCAAGATTTGGACTAAGTTTAGTCTGCTTTTCCCTACTTGCAGGAGGGAGAACCAAGCAGACAAAATTCATAAACACTTACAGGAGAAGGTCATGTCCTTTCAGCAGGCACTTGGAGATCACAGCCATAGGACCAAGGGATATCAGACTGGGCACAAGAGCAAGACTCCTTTGAGCACAAGGTGAAATACCAGCATAATTCAGTGTGAAAAGATCACAGAGAGCATGAAGTAGGTCACTATCTCTATCTCGTATTATTATTCAAGTAATTAATCATAATAGCGTGTGGTGTAATGAACTGACTGCACTGATCCCATTTATGCTTAAGTGCCTTGATTATAGTAACAGAAAACAAAAGTTCCACATAGTCAAGGACTCGATACTTGGGGTACAACATCATCATCGTAACAATCAGTTTATCAGCCTTATTTTTAGTCAAGTAAATTCCTTTATTGCGCTTTAATTAGCTACTATGGCTTGTTTCTATTTAGCATTAGAGCAGGAAATAATTGCAGCTGCCTTCACACTAGGGGTTACTATTATCTCCAAGGAAATGAGGACAATCAATATTCCAGGGAACTCAGGTACGGAAACTGCCTCCTGAACAAATTGCAGATCAATAACCATGATAGAAAATGGAAGGGAGATTTGCATTTGAAGGGATCCCAAGGAGACCCCAGAGGAAAAGAATAGAGTACAAAGACAAATGTGTTTTTTCTCTGACTCGGTCGTTCACTTCTGTCTGAACCCTAAGCCATCAGGACCTGTGTGCTAAACCAAACAGGTAGGTCTGTCAGCAGCTGGTTGTCTGCCACCAAGAAGATTTTAGGATAGGATTCTAGGACAAGTAGATCAAAAATAACTAAAAATATATTTGATTTTCTTTTCTTAACCACTGCAACAGCAATTACAATCACATGTTTTAATTGGAATATGTGAACTAGCATGTGTGCACTTCTTCCTGAAACCTAATTTGTATTATGGGCAAGTGTAGTACAACCATTAAATAAGAATGTTCAGTGGGAGTAAAGGCCTCAGTTCCAGGGATACCCTGTTCCAGGGCTTCCTGTAGGCTAAAATGTAATTAATGAGAAGCTTGACTCAGCCAATATATCAAGCAGCAATTTTATTTATTAATTTAATAATTCAGATGGTAAAATGTGAGCAAACAGTGCTGGATTCAGTGGAGGGGGGGTCCCCTCAGCTGACAATTGACTGCTAGTCTTTGCTGGTATTTATACACGTTAATACACATTTTCAGCAGTTTCCATTTTGGGTGGTTTCCTCTTAGTTTCTAGTTTTCTTCTTTTTAATTTCTATATTGTGATCAATTCCTATATGACGTCAGGTTACTATACCCTAAGATATGAGGTTAATGTCCAGATTTCCTTCTTTAAATCCATACATTTCTGAGGCTGATATTGATGTCCATCTTCCCTTTTCTCAGGGTCATAAATTTCCAGTATTCTGGGTTTCGGTAACAGGTCTAGGATGAGCTTATTTCCTTCTGTTTAGGTGATCACAAATCTTCACATACATTTTAAAGCTACAGTTCTAAACTTCTTATTACAAAGCAGTTTAAAGCTTAGAATAATTACTTATTAAAAGCCTATAAAAACTTCTACTAGTTAGAAACTTCAAAACTTGTATTGTGAAAACCTTGGAGCTCACTTTATTCACTTATGAGTAAGCAAGATATTTGTTTAAAAGCCTTATTCCCTGTTTCTTTCTCGGTTATTTATTAAAACTTATCTTTGTAACTGTCCCATGGCCGTGTTCCACACATCTCACAATCACAATGACATAAGTCACTTCTATTTACCTGACACGAAACATAAATTGCACATTTTACATAAAAGGATACCATTCCATTCAGCTACAGAAAACATGGTAACCATTAATATTAAAGAATTAATGCATTAAGTAATTACTTTCCAGAATCACATAGACACTGGGATTCTCCCCACTGTCCAGCTGCTGAAGGAGATATTTCCTAAGCATTCCCAGGGAATGCAGGGAAGATGTGGGCTCACTTCCAAGTGCTGCCTTCCCCTGTATGTAGTTGTTCTGCTACATTCCATAACTTCCAGATTCCAAGGGGAAAAAAGGCAAGTTACTAAATATGACTTAATTCTCCATCAAAATTATTCAATATCTCACATGGTCAATAACTACATCTGACTTCCTTACTGTTACCATTTTCTACACACAAGCATGTATTTTAATTTTGCTTTACAGTAGAAGAAAACCAGCGAAAGATTCATTTAATTCTAGGCAGTTCAGAATACCTGAGAAGTTACGTAAACGCTGAGAAAGAGAAGAGTTGCATGAAGTGTGCAGAAAACATGTTTATGTAAAACTCAGTACTGTAAAACACAATGCAAAATGCTAAGGGTGCTTCGGAAATTACAGCTTCTTGAATTGGGTTTTATTGTATTTGTAAGGCGGTGGTATTGTTTAAAGACAAGAAAAGTAACATTTTCTCCTTTCTAAATTTTTGCATTCTCAGGCCATGTGTATCTGAGAAGATCACAGACTGGGAGGTGAGCATTTTCCTTCCCTGTAATATTGTGTTTACTCAGAGCCATGTCATTCATGATACCCTGAGGAAATTCAGCCCCATTTACCTCTTTCAAGTCTTGGACAACAGCAGTGAGCCTCTCATTCTCTGCCTGAACGTTGGTGACCACAGCCCTGCTCTGCTTGAGCTCGTTCTGCATCTCCAAGATCTTGCCAAGGTAATAGGCTTCCTTTGACGCAGACTCCTGCAGAAGAGTCTCTTCCCGCGTTTCGCCATCTTCGGCCACTTTGCGGTGAACGGAGAAGGACTGTCCAAAAGCCTGCCAGGGGAAAACAGAGCACAGTAAAAACCTACTGAAGCCTAGAACAATGATCAACAGCACCAAGAGCTGCACAGCCAGCAGGAATGGGATAGATCTGCAAACCCCAAACTCCGACCCATGAAACGCTGTCCCAGCAGCTGAGGGCCACCACCCCACTCAGCTGAAAGGAAGCCTCTTGAGGCTGCTCCCGTTTGCAGTCTGGATTTATGGCCCCCATCCAGTCAGCAGAGCACCATTCTGATCTCAGTGGAGGTTGACTGGCCATTAATTAGTGCCAGTGTTTAATCGTCCTGCACAAGGCCAGCCCATAATTAATCAACTCCTTTCTTCTCTGGTTCCGCAAAATAAACGCGTCGTTTGTTTTGCTTTAAAGAGCATAAATAGCCGACAAATCTTACTGAATTGTTTTCCATTTCCAACAACCTTTTCTTATAGGAGCTCATCTCCTGGTATGGAAAAACATTCCTACAACCTGGAAGAAAAATAGATGAGCTGAGAACCAAGCAGTGGCCATCTACACCTCTGGGATGCTAAACACAGAGTGTGTCAGCCCCTTCATTTCATTTATACTCAGTGTTTTTTGCTTCAGTTGGATATTTAACTGTTTGAGAAGTGTTTATATATAGAGGTAATTCCAGTGCTTGTCTTCTTGTTACTGGCTTACACTGATCAATTTAAAAAAGACACTATTTCTCAGTGATAATTTGTGATGTTATTTTTGACATCTCTGGAGCAGCCTGGGAGAAAGCAAAGTACAAGCCATGACAGTAGACATGACAGAGACATCATTTAACTATGAAAAACAGGGGGAAACCCAGCAATTATATAATAATATAAAAAATAATTCTATAAAATGATAGACACAAAGAAAATAAAAATAGCAGTAACATATATAGTAAAATAAAGGCAAAACCTGATTTGAATGTATTACCTTTTGAAAAAAGACACTTAGTTGAAAATTACATGACCTGATTCCGGAGAAAGACAGAAGAGGGCTTCTAATGTGAAGAATATTTAGCCTAACACAGGCAGAAGTTCTCTCATGTATCTTAAAGCAAAGTGAACACATCTGAAAGACAACAACTTTTTTTTTTTTTTTCTCCTAATAAATGAGAGAAACGTGAGTCATGGTACCAAGCTATTTCAGTGAAAAATTATCCCTAATAGCCTCATTTCTACTCAGTTCTATAAAACCACAGCACGCATCTGTACCCACTGTAAGCTGTGGCCTCCTTTGCCTTCCCATAGATAAGACTGGCCAAATTACATCCATTGTTTTACTGCTGCTATTTATAGCCTTTCAGAATACGTTCTAAGCTTTACTGGCACTAGAACTGAAGCAGCCCCTTAGAAACTTCAAAGTAAAACTCTCTTCAAAAACTTCTCAGCTTCTAAGTCTACTTCACTTGGAGAATCCTGTGAACTCAGCATTAAAGGATTCTAAAAATATTCAATAATGTATTAACCCAGCTGTCTTCTCAGAGAGCTCTAAGTTACTGCAATAGCAAGCGTCAGCAACTTGCCAAATAGGATTTTCCAAATAACAAGAAATTCAATTTAATGAAACTTAAGCACTGATATCTGTGAATCTAAGGCAACTGTTTTGGGAACCCTGCTAATAAATTATATTCCTCTACACACTTAGATTCAGTGGGTCACTGTTCCTAGTTTGAGACTGAGCAAAAAGCACCAGTCAAATAAAGACCCTACAAGACAAATGCAAAGGTCACTTATCCAGGGGCAAAATCAAAACACATCAGAAGAGCAGGTAGGACGTGCAGGGATGGAGAAGCTCATAAATAAATGTTACCTGGAGGCCTCTCTACTAGAGAACTACAGTTAAACACCAGTACACAGCAATGACAGCCTCCCAGATGCATACCAGGGTCTCCTTAATGTCCTTTGAAGGTGCATTTTTAGCAGGTGTGATGTTTGAGAACAGGTATGAACACAGATTTTGGGGAGGGTGCATAGCACAGTGGAAAATTACTGCGTACTCCACATTTCCCTGTACCTTTGACTAGAGAAAATGTATAACTTTTTTTTTTTCCCCTATGAAACCAATTTGAACTTTACTGTATCACAGAATGGGTCAGGTTGGGAGGGACCACCGTGGGCCATCTGATGCAACCTCCCTGCTCAAGCAGGGCATCCCTGAGCACATGGCACAGGATTGCATCCTGACAGTTCTTGAATAGCTCCAGTGAGGAGACTCCATAAACTCTGAACAAGCTGTCCCAGTGCTAAGTCACCTGTATAGTGAAGAATTCCTTCCTCATTTCTTTGATGGCCAAGCCTGTCCCAACTCATACCTATCACAATACTAAATTTCCTTTTTAAACTGCTATCAAGATGTTAAAAATCAGGGGAAGGAAAGCATGCAAGCATAGCTCACTTTTGATATTGATGGTAATTATGCAGATCAAGGCAACAGGGAGATGAACAATAAATTCCTTATAATTATAAGCAAGCAAAAAGTTCTGCTTCTCTATTTCATAGCCTTTACGGGACACCAAAAAGTTTAAACTTTCCAGACATGTCCACTTAAAGTCTTCCATGAGATTGATCACTTTTAAATTAAACCACATATCAATAATTTTCATCCAGTAGCCAAATATTTGTTCTATTTTGATTTTGTGTTTTAATAATTTGTTTAATACATTTACTTACCTATAAAACTTTATAGCCTTGCTATGATGTGAAATATTTCAAGTAACTGTGCTCACATGAGAAGGTGATGACCTGGACTGCAAGTTAAAGGAGTTCACTTGCATTTGGGTCATGTGTTAGAGACAAATTGGTTTGCTGAACAGATCTTATGGTACTGTATATGAGGGAGTATCAGCCTGCCATGGAAGCCTGAGTGGAGAAACAGCTTCCTGTGGTAGGACACTGAGGGAGAGGAAGAACTAGGCAAAAGCAAAGCAGATGTTCCCCACATTCACCATTGAGTAAGATCACGGTATTTTCATAGAATGCTGTCAAGTATTCTGAGTAGGTGCTGTACTTTACTGTGCAGATGTATCAGTTAATTACCACTGTTCTTTTCAGCATGGTGCTGCTTGGTGGGACTCCTCTTTAAAACCACTTAGAAATCACTATTGGTCCCTTGCCAGCTCTTGGTTTCACTAATCACAGCACAGGGCTTTCCTGACATCTTCCAGATTCAAGTTTGGACTCAGAAGGGGCTGTGGAGCCCTTCAGGGCTTCTGTTTCCTTGAGAAACCCCCTCCCAGAGTGAGCACAATGGCTTAAATCAGCTACGAAGTCTGAGGCAAGTTTACTGCTTCAATAAAGACTGTCCTAACAGGCAACAGTCAGATCTTCACCTTACACTGGTCCCGTCACTTCTCTCAAGATTTTGTTTGAAAGGATGCTCTTGATTTAGAAGATACTTTTTTTAATAAATTTGTCATAAAAGTTAAGTAACAAGAGACCATTAAACTACGTATATATGTCTGTCTCCTGAAACCACAGAACTGTGTAACACTACCTTGATTTTTCAAAGGCATCTTCAAATTTGAACTTTGAGAACAACAAAGTAATGATCACTATTTGCAGTCACGATAAAGGATGGTAAAAGTGGGTGCACACAAGGAAGAGGTCCATTTGATCACGCAGAAAGGTGTTACTTCGGAGGAAAAACACCATTTAGTGTTCAACTCTAAGTAACCCCAGATGGAAATTCCAGTGTCAGAAGCAAACAAGTATGACAGAAATAATGCTGTGAATAAAATGGGCACAGACTCGCAAAGGAACAATAGAAAAATGACTGTTCCAGATATGTCATTTATATGATAAATATAAACAGAAGTAGAAAGCTAACATGCAGTGACAGAAAGTGATGTCTAAAAAAATTACATTTAGCACTTGAAGAAAGAAAGGAAAAAGAGAAGCTAGATTTCTAATTTAGATGTAGAAAGCAGCACACATGCAAAAGATCAGTTTAAACCATAAGTAGGGAATGAAGGCTGCTATTTCTGAATTTCACTTTTGTTTTTACTAATGACCTCCAGGGGCTGGAATTCTAAAATGCTTCACAGAAACTCATTCTTCTACTCTGGAATGATTAATAAGCAATAAACATGACCTGACTGCCACCAGGACAAGCAGGCAGCCTACCTTTATGGCTTTGACACTGAATGTAGTTTTTTTCTGATGCATAATGCAACAGCTTTGAACTTGTTCAAATGATTACCTATTTGAGCTGCTAATTTGGTGCAAAGCAGAACGTATTATGTATTAGTTACCTCCAAATTCATAGCACAAAAGCAGGGAAAAACCAACCTGGATTATCCAAGAGGGCAGCATATTTCCTAGTCAAATGTCACTGTGGCATCACAGATGGAAATCTTTGCTGAGGATGATATAAGTTAATGCCAGAAACAGGCCTTATTTTGTTGCACAATTTGAATGCCCATTTATCACCAAATATTCCTTTAGTCACTTGCAATTCTGTGTCCCTCAGATAAGACTTGTTTTTAAGTTTAGTATATATGCGGGGTTTACTTTTTTCCAAAATTCATTGACAACAGCTCATGGTTATTTGAAAATGTATGCTAAGGAGCAATCAGGGGCAGCCAGAGGTCTGTGAGAAAATCCCCTCTAGGGAAGGCTGAGCAGAGGAGCCAACATCTGAGCAGGATCTGCTCCTTCCCTCCAACTCAGGTGGTACAAAACTGCTTCCTCCATAACTTGTGATGCAGCACCAAATCTAAATCCAACACATTTCCTAGCAGTGCAACAGCAAAAAAAAACCTTGCAGAGGTGACTGATGGGTTCTAGCCATATTATACCTGCTTTCTTAATACTTTGCCAAGTTTTAGGCCTCTAAATTTTGTTATAATGTAGACTAAATCTTTATGGAGCTGGGCTGAGCTTCTCATGTTCATTTAAGATGGCTGAGACAGGTCAATAGTTTCCTCTTGGAAGCCAATACTGAAGTGATTAAAGCCTTCAAATGCAAATACTTGGCATATTGTAATCAAAACACAGGCAGATGCATGCTTAATGATGACAGAAGAAAAAATTAATAGGCATTGTGTGGATAGTGCATGTGAGATGGACAGCACATGCAGGGAAGCAGATTGAAAACTCAAAAACAGATTGAGAACACAGCCTGAATCAGCATGGGCTTACAGGCAAGAAAAGTAGATCATGAACTTCTGGGTTGACAGGCTAGCTGAAAACATCTGATTGTCTGATTCCTCCTGTGTTCAGCAAAGCAGGATACTGAACTCTTCTGCTGAGGCAGAAGATTGAGCATCTATCTCATCACTAATTTAGCTTTCAGCTCAGAACACCAAACAAGGTTCCTGGATTTAACCTGTCCCAGTCAAAAGGAATAGGACAATGAATCAAAATCCAATTGTATCCAAGCACCTGGGTAAGCACTGGTAGCTTTAAAATTTCTAGACTCAAGATGATCAGTTTCATGCTCTATGGAACACAAGATGAATAGGATTTTTGTGTGATTTTTTTTTTCTTAATGCAACAACATACCTTTTACTTCATATGCCCCATCTTGCAGGAAGAAAAAAGTTAAATGTTTTGCACTCACTATGAAGCAAGGTAACAAACTGGGGGTCTCTTATTTGTTCTCATGCAAGCAGTCTGCCTTTTGAAAAAGGTGAAAAGTAAACTTTAAAGGACAGGGTTTTTTTCAATTCATGCTTTGCTACAGATAATTGAGGAAGCTCAAGTTCCAATTGAAAAGTGTAGAGGGGAGTATCTGCTGCTGAGTGAAAAGCATGCTAGAATAGATCCACTCATGATCTGAAATAAAAGATACTACAGTTATGACAGGACAAGAGGAAACTGCCACAAGCCATGCCAGGGGAGGTTCACATTGAACACCAAGAATTTCTTCACTGAAAGGGTGGTCAGGCATTGGAACAGGCTGCCCAGGGAGGTTGTGGAATCACCATCTCTGGAAATGTTTAAGAAATGACCGGACATGGCACTCAGTGCTACGGTTTAGTGGACAGGGTGGTGTTTGGTCAAAGTTTGGATTTTAGCTCAGAGATTTTCTCCAACCTTAAGGACTATGAGCATGGTACAGGCAACTGAGAAATCTATAAAGGATACTTGAAGAAGCTAACACCTAAAGGCAAAAAGCATTTAGCTTTATTTCCAAATTACTTAACTCTCCTCAATAAAAATGCAAATGCTGTTGCACTGATAAAGTCACAAAAGTCAATATCCACAAGAGAGATTTCACTTGCAAAAGGGTCTTGCAAGCCAAGGTGATGGAGGTTTTTCCTATGCCAGAAATGCTAGGGAGATCAGATACATGGAAAACATAACTAATCCTGAGTCTATTTACTGATGTAGAGCAGTAGGACAAATGTCAACAATTCACAGGCTTTTCCCCAAGGACGATTTGGGTAAAAGAGTGAACAAAGCAGATGCTTCTGTTTGTTCTCAGTGGATCCCTTCAGTACCTACAGGCCTCTTGAAACTCATGGATCAGATGCTAATCAACAAAGCCTTCAGAAAACACAGAGAAATTTATATTCAGCTCAGCTACAGACACAGCCATGCCTCTGCAGTCCCAGTACACAGTGTGCTGATTTCCATCAATATGTGTGAAGCCTCAGGCAACCACTCTGCCTTTTATAAATAAGGAACAAAACCACTCCTGAATGTGATGGTTAGGAAATATTTATAGACAAGAAGAAAGCACTACCATGAAAATGAACATTCAATGCCAACATCCATTGTTCATCTGCAATCCAGCAAAAGGGGGAGTGAATAAGAATTTCCATTTAATTGCCTTTAACTGCACTCTAGATGGGGATTTCAATTTCCCAGCCCTGAGCATTCCCTCCAGGCACAGAAAACACAAGAAGGGAGAAGCTTGTAACAAAGAGCACCACTTATCTACAAGAAAACAAATTAGTTTCATGCTAGTAATTTTAAAGCAGCTCTGTTCAAAATTTCTATGGCCAATAATTAAATTATTTCTATAAACAAAATAATTCATATCTTTTTAACAAAACATAAGGTGGCTTACAAGTTTGCACAAATTACTATCAGACCAACATCAGCTACTCCAAATTTTCAATTAAACCAAAAGAAACATTACTAGAACAAGCACGTAAGACTAAGAGATATTTAATTTTTTTTAAACAAAACATGCCTGAATGCAGAGATGAAACCAGCCTTCCATGGAGGTCCTATTACATCTGCACTGAGCATCAAAATCTCATTTTTACAAAAGCTTATTTTTTTTCTTTTCTAACTGATTCTCTTATTTTTTCCTAACAATGAAATGGCTGAAATAATTGCAATTCTATCTCCTGTGCTTGCTTGAATAAAGCAGCAAAGAGTTAATGCCAAAATCCAGTTCTTTAAGAGTTGCCAGCCTGCTGGGACATTCTAGTTATTTCACATTATCTCCTCATATGTAGATTGACATTCCATAGTCAGAGCACATTTACAGAGCATTTTAGGAGTGGTCTAAGTCAAGTCATGCTGGTAGTGAATAATAAAAATAACCCTGTTGCTGAGTGAATCACCTGAAAGCTTTAAATTAGCTGGGCCTCACTTTATGAGGGCTTCTGGGATTTGGTCTCATATTTGGAAAGAAATGGTATTTCTCCGCTGCAAAACACTTAGCTGTATTTTACATATATCATAGAAGCCACAGAACACTTACTTTATTTAGATCATTTTCTTTCAATATTTCTTACTGGTTTCTGTCAATTAAAAAGAAAATAAGGTCCCTTCCAAACCAAGCCATTTTATAAGTCTATTTAAAAAAAAGGTAGATATCAAAAGTGCATTCTGAGTATAGGGTAAGTGTTGGTATTTTTGCTAAGCAACAAAATTAAGCATTTGTATCTCAAAGGACAGGAAGGTCCTCTCATTGAATAAGAAAACAAGTAATATAGGTACCATCTTGTCTTCAAAGCACTGTAAAATGTCAGTCTCAGGCAGAAGCTCATGCTCAGAATAATTCTTTGTCATTCAAACAAAATAAATCAGAAGCTACAGTGGGTATTTCCACTCTCCACATTTTCACAGAGGACAAAAAGCCCTATCTCCTTTAAGGTATTTTTGAACCCCACAGGAAAGGCCTCAGATAATCAAAACAGCACCGTATTATCCTGGAAGCGACATTTAGAGACAAGCATAGAGACCTGCTCTGCTCTTCTTTGTGTTCCCCCATCTTTTTCACAACAGGCCCTTACAGCTTGCCTGTCTCAGTGAGCCACCAACTAAGGTGGGAAGAGAACTGACTACAACCATGAACACCCAAAGAGGCCGATTTCTATAGTTTTTGTAAATTAAATTGGAGAATAGAGAGGGGGTACTATTTAGGGCCCATTGTCATAACGGCCCAGTGAAACAAGCAGCCCTGGAAAAGGAGAAGTCAGGAAAGCAAAGTGAATTTCAAGGGTGTCTGAAAGGTTCCCTAGAGAAGAGAAAAAGGAGCTGGGTTTTTTGTTCAGCACAGGTAGAATAGGTTAAGAAAAGAGAGACCTACTTGCATTCTGTTCTTGACTGAAGGGGGATAGAGAGTCAGACCCTTCTCAGCAGAGCACAAGAAAAGGGCAAGATCCAAGGCCACAAACCTGTAACTAAGAAAATTCAAACAAAACAAAGGAAAACCCACCCTGAGAGTGGCATGGCAGCAAAATAAGTGCCCAGAGTGGCTGTGTACCCTCCATCCTTGGAGAGTTTCAAAACTCATCTAGGACAAGATCCTGAAGAACATTTAACTTTGAACTTCAGTCAGGTGATGGACAAGATCATCTTCAGGAGCCTCTTGCAAACTAAATTCCATTATGATTCAGGGAGCAACTCTGTGCTGGAAGGACTGGTAGGCACCAAACTTCTCACGGGCCATGCAGCTGAAAGAGCCATGACTCATGGTTGGCCATTTTCTTAGGAATCTTCAACACCAGCCAAAAACTGATGATGACCAAAAGCAAGACCAGTGTGGTTCTACTGTAATAAACAAATCTGATTCTTTAAATGGAACATACAGAGATATGAAGTTTTAATGCCAAGAGCACAAAGGAACCTGGAGTTTTACCTGTTTGTGCCACCAGCACTCTCAACTAGTTTTATTGCAGCAGCCATACAATTCAGACCCTGAGAGCAAGGCTCAGTCTAGACCAAATTCATAGTAACAAGGCAAGATGAGTCTTGACCTATAGCAGTCAGGGCAGAAAAAGGTCTTCCAAAATAAGAATTTCATTAACAACTCTACTTAAAGAATGCGTGTTTTCTGTATATCCTACTGAAGTAATCATGCTCATTAAAGCCTTAATTTGCCTGGCTACACTTATACTCCTATTCTCTGCAGTTGTTTATGTAAATTGCCAGCACAGCAGTTCTGATTACTCCATAGGTGACTAATAAGAATAAACTCTCTCCTTGTGATCACACATGACTCCCTTAGTGTCAGCATGTGGAAACCAGAACTGTGCTTAGCAAGAACCTTGGACAATGGAATGCAGGGAAAGAGCTCCACATTCCAGTTCCTGGAGATGGAGTAGAAGCTGGCAGTAAGCACGCATTAACTTTTAGAACAATAACTTTTTAAACCAAACGTTTGAAAGGAGAAAGATTATCCAGAGATCTCAGGCATTTATAGAAACTCCTAAAAAGTTAAGTTGGAAAAATCTCTAAATAAAAGCACACCCTTCAGAACAAGAGGTCAAAATTACAGACCTCACTTAGTTTGAAAGGAAGGTTTAATTAGAGTGCTGCCTTACCATGAGGAACCTTATGCTTCCATTGGCATTGATCAATGCACACAACTGTTTCACAGAATGCTCTTGCAGCTGGGTGCTCACTGCAAGTGCTGGATAATCTCATGTCTCCAGAGCAAGTGACATTTTAAGGTATGTTGGTGGTACTGATGATCACGTTACAGCAACAATAGCTTGCCTACTCAACACCCCCAAAAAAGCGAGACTTGAAGAATGGGATTGCCATAAATTGTCCCACTGTAATCCTCAGAGCACTTTAATTTGTTACACATAAGTTAAGAAGAAAAAACACTAAACAAACCCAAAATACCCAATTCAAAAAACCCCTGCCCATTTAGCCAACCAAAGCAGAGACAGAGATGAAAGGAACATGGTGTACAGTGCTGGCCAGATGTGTTCAGGAGGAGAGAGGGACGTGTCTGACACAGGAGGTTGCGTGAGAAGGTAGATGGCCTGGCACTGCTCCAAGCACTGCTGCACTCACACGTGTCTGTCTCAAGCCAACCCAACAATAAATTGAAGAAGGCAGACCATGCCCCATGCTGTGCATTTGTATACCTACACGTCCAACTGCAGCAGGGCTCCAGATTGATCCCATTTGTCACCACAACAGAAGTAAAAGGCAGCAGTCTATCAAAGATTTGGCTTTACACAAGCAAGAAATCTGCAACCCAAGCCATGTGTCCAGCCACAGCTTTCCCAGTGCTTTGGCCC
Organism: Nicator chloris; assembly: GCA_013400495.1. Classification (NCBI taxonomy): domain Eukaryota; kingdom Metazoa; phylum Chordata; class Aves; order Passeriformes; family Pycnonotidae; genus Nicator; species Nicator chloris. Next base: position 19,722 of record WAAE01011192.1, on the reverse strand, counting down.
AAGGGCTCAGCTCTCCCTCCACTACTTGCCTTTTCCTGCACAAACACAGAGGAACTCTGCTGAAGACAGGATGGGACATGAAAACCACACACAAAACAATGAGACCAGGAATCAGAGGTAACATCCAGGGTTGCAGGCATGTTTATAGGATGGATCTGTCTTAGCTCAACCAAAATCGTAAGTAGTTCCCAGCCTTGTTCCCTGACAGCGTCAAATAGTTAATACTGCCTGATGATGAAAACTCCCATTTATGGAACACATTGTCTCCCAGTAAGCAATTTGCAAAGGATAACAAGTTTAAGAGGATAATAAGCTTTTGCTTTGTCAGCAGCTTTTTCTCAGGGTGACCTATCTTCCCAGCTGCAAGATAACTGCAGAAGCCTATGCAAATTGAGCATCCATGACTTATCTAGTTCTACTGGAAGAGTAACCAGAGATTTTACTGGCTCCAGTGAAGCCCAGATTTTACCCTTGGGTATTTATTTCTGGATGATATACTGTATTCTGGCTCCTGATTCACTATGTTTGCTCATGTGGAAGTTGCCAGCAAATTACAAACCGTTTGAACAACAAATTCTGAAAATCAGCAAAACCTGTCACTCTGAGCTCTCAGTAACCATCTTATTTTCACAGAGGCTGTCAAACCACTTCACCAGCATCACCAGGATTTCCCCTCTAGAACCTTGCTTTTCACAACAGCAGTTTTCATGAAATGAAAAGTCTTGCGTCCCTTGACACCTACCCATGGGCGTGCGGCCGGTGGCCCACGGAGCAGAGGATCAGCAGCACAGACAGGAGGACACCTCAGTCAGCAGCCAGCAAGGGAGTGCTTAGCTGGCTGGCTAAATCTGTCCCGGCGCCGGGTGTGGGAGCTGTCCCTTTCTTTTCCAGAAAGGAAGCTTTCACACGTCTCTGAACTCGACACTGAGCACACTGTCACGGAACGCATCGCGGCACGCGTTGATGGCCATTTGCACAATTGCAACAGGAGAATGCAAATGTCAACGCTTCCTACAAATGAAGGTGCATTATTTCCTGCTTTTCTAAAGAGATTTAAAGCAAAATGATTAACATCAGGGTCAACGAAGTACAAAAAACCATTTATACGTGTTTGCACATGCGCTCACACAACAGGAAACAGCACAGGGGTTAAAAGGAAAGTCAGCAGGTATTTGCTACAGTCTCATAGATGTGATTTCATATAAAAGAAAAGCAAGAACAAGCTGATCCAAAGATGAGGTGTTAAGATAATGAAGAACAAGAGTGGAGCCATAAAATATCCAGATAAAGACAACTGTGAAATTCACTCTTCTGGAGGAATTAAATTAAATATGATGCACAATATCAAACCAGCCATCCACTGCTAATGCACAAAACCAGTTTGTCATAACCAGTCAGTAAGACACACGCTAAGGACCCAATGTCCCCTGCCACAAATCACACAAATACTCCTGATGTGACCACCTGTGGACATATACATGTCTTAGTTCTTAAAGTCATTCTTAGAGTAAGAATGTACAAGTGTGAAAGAATGAAATCCATAAAAAAGGAGTGCAGGTAGGTAAAAGTCAGACATCTGATTCATTCTGCAAAATTAGCATCACCTACACATTCCAGAAGGTGTCCAGAAGCACAAATAGTTTGCCTCACCTGGGATATATTAAGTTTGAAAAAAGTCTACCTCTCTAACCATAAAGACCCACTGTAAGACCTCTTCATATTACCAGAACTACACTGGCTCACTGGGCAGGCAACACAGGGAGTACTTGGCCAAAAGCACGCCTCACAACTCACAAGTTTTCATTCATTCTTCAATGTTGTAGAGAGTGGTGAGGCTGGAAAACTGTCATCTGGAGTCAGTGACTCACCACTTTGCTTTTTCACAAGTGTGTGGTCCCTGAAGAGCATCACACCAGGCTGCCATGGCAGACCAGCCACCACTACTGCTCCTGTGCCTGCCCCCATACCGTGTGGCTGTTCTACACAACATTATAATTAGAGTACACAAAATCAATGTGCATATGTACAACATATACTCAATTGTAAGTCCATGTAAATGCACTGTAATGTCCTTGACACATTATATGCACTGGGGACACAAGCATCATGAAGTCACCTAGGACACACCTGTACAAGAGCTGCCATTTCATTGACAGAAGATAATGGAGCAAAATCCAAGAGATTTTTCAAAACAAAGCCCATCTTCCAAACTTGACCACTACCAGTGATTGATGAGCATGTGTTATAACCAAGACCCTCTAAGAATTTCAGGTGAACAGACAGGCTGGTGACACTCACCATGGATGGAAGGGACACAGGATGCTGTGGCATGGGGTGAGCCCAGGACGGCTCTCTGCCCATCCTGGGCTCACCCAATGCCACAGCAGGCAGGGTGCCAGTGTCAGGAGGGATGTATGATTACTATCATTCACTATTATTCCTACATGTCATTGGATAACTTAGATATCCAAGGACTGTTTATATTTCTTACCTGGATCCCACAAGAACCAGGATCAACTCAGTGCAAAACAAGCTGTAAGCAATTGCCATTTATTGTTGGCCTCTCACACTCTGTGTTATGAAACACTTCCATTACTGAAAAAGCATTTCTAATGTACATTTGCAATTTACACTGTATCATATTTGATGATTCTTTGGATGAAAAAATACTATTACAACATGACACCTGACAGGGATGCAGCTTTGCTATAGGGACACTCATTTTCAATTCATTGCTTTACAAAGAGCTTTTTGAGTGTCAGATAGATCCACATTGGAAAGATACGTCAGTTAATTGAAGTATTTTACACTTCAAGGGGACAAAGAGCTCCCCATTGCCTCCCACTTTGAGGTAATTCCTGAGAGATTTGATGGGTTTTTTTTCTGTTTGTCTTAAACTTGAACCACTGAACTGCAGCACGTCTCAGTTAATTTGGAGGGAACACAGATCATCAGAAAAAGAAGCACTAAGTGAAAATACAGTGTCATCAAACAAGGTATTTCTTTTGCAATGGATTCACAGATACTCCCTTGAGTCCAAATATAGTGGCAACAACCTTTACTGTTGGGAATCTGTAAGTCAGACTTCTAAAACCAGTGATAACTTCACATAAAATCTGAGCAGATGACACTTCAGTCAAACTTCACTCAGCATAGCTTAGAAGGAAAAAATCAGGGAAAGAAGAATGGAATTAACTATTTTTCACATATTTCTAGTATAAGGTTACCATACATTCCTATCCTAATGCAAATTGAAAAGGCTGTCAGTAAGGAGAACTCAGACTTACAGTGCTAGATCTCCGAAAAGAAATTGATAAGGACAGAATTCAAAGAAAAAAAATTAATGGAACACATCATGACTCTGCTGGTAAAGACAGAAATAGTACAAAGACTGCTGTGTACTTACATGCACATACACCTAGTTGCACAGCAGTGTTGGTGATTTCAGAACACTCCAAGGTGGAGATTGATTTACTGCAGAACTGTTTGCACCCGGTGGGTTAATACAACAATCATTTTGCAAAATCATTAGCCTGTGGAACCGTACAACCAAAACTATGATAAACATTGACCAAGGAAAGCAGTAAAACTACACTTTATTGATCTAAGGACCCACAAATTAACGAACTACACCAGTTATGCCAACTTTTCTCCTAATTTGGGAAGCAGCACTGAGTTCATAAGGCTGTCAAAATAAAAATTCAGGGTCACCAGCCACCAGGAACCACTGGAGGGATGCCTTGAGAAGGGAACACGTGCCAATGGCAGGAAATACAGGCTAATGACTCCGGGGAAATGGTTGTCATAGGAATGTTTCTTCGGGGAAAACCTATGACTATGGATGTATCAAACAGTACAGGAACCTGTCCTGTCCTCAGCACAAGATTACAGAGGAAATATCCCCTCATGCATCCAGCATTGAATAAAGAACTCCTGTTTCTTAATGCTACACTGATGTTAAAGAGTTATCTCGTTACCAACTTTTGGTAACTATTTTTTTTTTTTTTCTAGGGTTGTCCAAAACTCTTGAACTGCTTTGAAAATAGCAACTCATAGGAGTTTTTCTAGGCTTACTCAAACCATTTTTACTAACATGCTCCAGGTAAATTCATGCAGGTTTTTTGGTAAGAGCACGTTACAGCTCAGCTGGGCCAGCACTGTCATCCCACAGCTGAGAAACACAGGCACGAGACGAAACTGTGCCCAGAGAAATCACAGGAACAGTAATAGAGGGGAGAGAAATCAAGGATCCAGAACCTCATCACAGCCATGTCTAGGGTAAAGCCCACCACATATTCTAATGACAGAGAGGAGATAAAGATAATGGAAAATGGGCCAAATAAAAGAAATAATCATGTAGTATAACAGAAAATACTTGAATTCCTGCCTCTAAAAATACTTCCAGATAATACCTGGCATGCTGCAATTTATGACTTTAAGACTCATGTAGATACTAAGACTCAAACTGAACACGTACTAGGTTTATTAGGCTGTGCTCCAAAAAACCCCATCAGGGATTAAAAGAAGAGCAAAATGTTCAAGTATTTCAAATATCTGACTTCTTGGAAATACAGCAAACAATCAAGACAGCTCTGCTGTCATAGCAGTACATTTATTATGAGGCTAGTCCCAATGGGTGAAAAGGTTAAATGTCTGAGCCACAGTGAGAATTACAGGAGGCAGGAAACTATTTCATTAGATCCCAAGATAATCATGTTTCATTGCTGACCCTGGCAATGCAGCACAGAACACAAACATTAGAATGACAGCACACAGCAACCCTCACTAACAAAGAATAGGTGTATTGGGAAAAAAACAGATTTGAGCTTTCAACTTCAGTGAAATATAAGTGAGGAAGGTCTGGGCTTTGGTCAAGGTCAGAGTAAGAAGACAACACACTTGGTGTAGAAACCCTATGATGCCATTTGTTGAATGCTCTGTTTGGCTGGGCTTCTCATAACAGAAAACACCGAAAATCACAGAAAAAGTGAAAAGATTTCATCTTGTGATATCAGCATAAAATTTGCTTCTATTCAGACTGAGATTTTGTGCTCAACATAGAGCAAGGTTTTCTATGCCCTACGCTATGCAGAAGATTAAACCAAACTCTTGTAACAATTATTCAAAACTGAATGATTCCCAGTTTTGCTGGAAGCATTTCCTACATAAAAGACTTCAAATGGTGGCACACAGAAGTGCTTTTTCAATGAAAAAGTAATTTATGAGCCTTCTTTTAGAGGGGTCACCAATGACAGCAAGCCTGTCTAGCAACACTAACTCCTTGCTGTGGAAGAAGGTAAGTTAAATACCTGGGAACACTTGATCTCTCTAAGAAACAGCAGGACTGCACATGAATTACCAGCCTGTTCCAGCAGGGACTACAAGGATTGGTAACTATGGCCCCGTGGTCCTGTCACAGGCCCTCAGATCCTGTGACTGGCCACCTTCTCTGTCCATCAGACCTCTGAAAGAAACCCCAACTTTTCAACTGTATTGTGACCACTACTGCATGAAAGAGGGAATGGAAAAAGCAAACAAAAAAATAAAAGCACTTTTTTCTTATCTGCTTTGATAGAAGTAGCTAGTTATAAAATTTTGCTTTCACTGCTTCACTGCAAGGTAGTTGGAAACATTCACGTGATCTACATGATTGAGTGCTACGAAATGAGCCAGGGGATGGTAACCTGACCAGTAATACCCTGAAAACACAGATTGAAAGGTCTCCATCCTTTCTCTTGTCGTCTCAGAAAAAGGGCAAAGTAAATCCTCAGTTAGAAGCACAGCCTCAGAAGTTGAAGAAAATTTGAAGAGCTAGAACAGCAACACCTAATTTGCATCACATCTTGCAGGACTTTATAGCATACATGCTCTCCCCACACACCACTGGAACAAAAAATCCAAAATGCCAGAACTTGGTGACAGAGCATATTATTAAATACAGACAGCCAGGGATCATGAGCAAAGCAGAAATGAGAAAATTATTACTGAAATAAAAGTAATGCCAATCAAGTTAGACCTGCACCAAATTTCGTTAAACATTTAGACAGGGAGACATGAGTGATTGGCAATAGAAAGGTAAAATACAGATCAAAATCAATTTGCTCAAGGAACCAGAATAATAGATGACAGGGTTGGGCTCAATTCAGAAATGCAAGCTAATCTAATAACTAAAAATGAGCTAATAAGATGGACTTGATGAGTCCTGCAGAGTTCTAAAGGCTTTGCTATAATATCAAGATTGTCTTTATGCTGTACATCCCTCAGATCTCACAGGTCCTTAGTGCTCTTCACAAAAAAGTAATTGCTGGGAACTGTAGCTGCATTTGTGCTTAAGAACAAGAGGGAACATAATTAAAACGAAGAGAGCTTCAAACTAACAGTGTAAGAAGGACGAAGTCACCTTTTAAAGGTGACCATTACCCCAGCAGACATAAGGAGCTCTCTTGCGTGAACTTGCAGATAATTTCTGAAAGATTGAAACATTTTACAGGAAGACTGAGATGAACTTTTGCATGCTTTTGTCAAAAGGCTGAAGAAGAGCCTGATCAAGTGATAACAGATAGAACTGATCCTGTGATTTACTCAAATAGGGCAGTAATAGTGCCCAACCCAAAAGAAACAAAGCTGGGAGTGTCCAAGTGAATGTACTTACCACTGGTCAAGCCTCCACCTAACAGAGCTGCAGGGACTGCAGTTTATTACAGAAAGCAGCTCAGGCAGCAGCTCTGCATTACACACAGCTCTGCAGTCCGGACAGTGCTGCAGCAGGCAGGAGATGGAATCCTAAATACACAGAATAGTCCCAAATCCAGCAGAACAAGCCTTAAACCTTTCCACTTCACAAACAGTTTCTCTTGCAGCTAAATCACTATGGCCACATTAGTCAGACATAAGCTTTTAAATTTAACAGAAAAAAAAATACTATGAAACTTTATTGCCTCTATTTAACAACAAACTGAGAAAATTGATACAACAGTCTCTTCCAGCCTACAGTTTGCTTCATCTCTGAGCAGTCCTGGCCTTTTAAAAACATATCTGAATAATGTTCAGTATTCCTTTCTCTTTTCATAAATTTAACACTGAAAAACCTACACTGGTAACTACTGAGTTGATTCCAGTTAGTTGAAAGTAACAGTTTATTATCATAATTATTGTGACACTCTCATGTCATAAATGCCTTAAAAGCCTATCTTTCAGCTGAGATACTGTAATAAATGAGAAGCTCGACTCAGCTAATATATCAAGCAGCAATTTCATTTATTATTTTAATAATTCGGATGGTACAATGTGAGCAAAGCAGTGCTGGGTACAGAGGAGGGATTGTGCACTGTCCCTCCAGCTGCACTCTCGACTGCTAACTCTTGCTGGTATTTATACAAGTGTTTAAGTATTCCTCAGCAGTTTCTTTTTTTTTGTGATTTCCTTCTAGTTTCCGGTTTTCTTCCTTTCAATTTCTGTACTCTATTGTGATCAATTCTTATGTGACGTCAGGTCACTATACCCTAAGATATGAGGTTGATGTCCAGATTTCCTTCTTCCAACTGTGCAGATATCCATCTTCCTTTTCTCAGGATCGTAAATTTCCAATATCCTGGGTTTCAGTAGCAGGTCTAGGATGAGTTTATTTCCTCCTTTTGTTTAGGTGATCACAAATCTTCACGTACATTCTAAAGCTATAGTTCTAAGCTTCTTATTACAAAGCAGCTTAAAGCTTATAATAGTTACTCGCAAGCGATTATAATTTTATTGTTAGAGCAAATAATACTTCCTTATTCTCCTATTCTACTTATTAAAAAGGCCTATAAACTCATACTAAGTAAAAACCTTAAAACTCATATTGTGAAAATTTTAAAGCTCACACTATTCACTTGTGAACAAGCAAATATTTGTTCAAAAACCTTATTCCGTGTTTTTACCTCAGTGATTTATTAAAACTTATCTAACTGTCCCATGGCCGTGTTCCACACACGTCACAATCACAATTACATAGCTCACCTTCATTTACCTGACACGAAATACAATTCCGCATTTCACAATATTAAGATAATTCAACAGCAAAGAATGCTTTCCATGTAGAAATCAGTTATTTATGAGTTTCACAGATGAGAGTTAAAAAGACAGGAATTAAGTAAAAGTAAAAAAAGAAATAAACTATATTGTAAATACAGAAAAACTCTCTCTGTAACCACACTAATTTTGCATCACCCCTCTGCGCGCATCAGTTCTCCCCACTACTCGACTAAGTTAATTATTCATCAACTAACAAAAACCTCTTCCTCCTCAGATAGCTGAAACTTACAGATACCATTTCAGTATGAATAAATTATAGCATATTGACAGGAATACCGTGTTTGTAAGGTCAGGAGGATGGTGGAGACAGACCAATGCCCAATTTATACGCTAAGTAGGTACCACAGCAATCATGGCTTTTTGCATCACCACACCGTTTTGATAATGGTTTTCAATACTGAAGTGAAGGCAATACCCAACATTTTTGAAAGAGAAGCAAGTATCTACTTCGTGCTTCCAAGGCCTTTGAATTTTAAAAGCCAGGCAGTCAGTGCTTTCTAAATATCAAGCCCCCTGGAACCTGGTTTCAAACTGGGCACTCATAAGTAATTCATTGCTGTTGTTATTTTGGAAGCTTCCTGGAAAGGTTAATGCTAGTTAGTATTTCCCCTCAAAAAATGGAGCAGCAATCTTTCTTTATCTAGGACACTTCATACTTTTAAATGCAAAAACACATACAGACCTTTCAGTCTGAAGAGTCTGGGATCTGAGATGAAGGGAAAAAATCCAAATCCTTTCCCCACACTCTTCTTTTTTATCTGTGGCTGTGTAAACATTTCCTTAGTTCTCAAAAGAGGTGATGCCATTATTATATTTGGATTTTGTTGTTCAAATTATCAAATAGGATATGGCAGGGTTAATGTTTTCAACCTGGTTGCTTAATTTGCTATAGAACGTCTGTTAAGGGCGGTCCCAAACCAGAAGTTTTTAACTAGACACATGCTGAAAACATTATTAATGGCAGTGACAGCAAATGACAAATGTTTACACACTAAAGGAAGAGTTATGTGCTCTTTTTAAGTGAGCTAGCAAAAACCATTTTGCTTAAAAGGAAAATAAGCCAGAAACTTTATGTTCTAATTACAAAAAAATTTTACTTTGTAAGAAGTTTGTGTGTGTACATCATCAGTTGATGCTGAAATTGTGTCTTTTTACTGACTTTTCAAAATGCTTCAGAAAAATCCACAAATCTTTGAGGGTAAATCACATACCAAGAAAGGCAAAAATGCGACTGTGATTCTCTGTTCAAACAGTTGTGGTCCCAGTAGGCAAAAAAAAAAAAAAGTAAAATTATACAGCCAATTTTAATGCTGCTGAAATAGCCTCGCAATTCACAGAAAATATCCCTGATTTTCCCCCAAAGTACTGTTCATGTCATCTGTGACTATTACTCAAACCATAAGGGTTAGTGCATTTCTGCACACAGGACTTCAATTGGCAAACCCCTACTACAGAGAGCAGTTCTGAGATAAACTAATTAGATTTTAAGCTGTTAAAACACTGACAGTGAGTGATGCCCAGGCTGCTTGCCCTATTATTTCTGCTGAACCAGAAAGAAACCCTTACGTTAACAATGGCACATTACTAGGAGTGTCTTAAGATAAGGCACTACCTGTAATAAGGAGGTCCCATTAGAGCAATCTCAAAGTGCTTTACAAAGGTCCCTGAAAGATCAGCAGATGACAGTTCGTGTTAAAAGCCAGCACTGGTGACATTCACTCAGTTTATTGTGAGGGACAGCTCTGAAATTACAAAGCTTCCCAAAAACTAGGTAGAAACAGGTAGAATAAACAGAAATCAACTTCCATCACTGATCTTGGGACATTATTCTAGAAAATAACAGTCTCTTTTTCACTAAATTTCTCTTGCATTAGAAGACTTGATTTTCATTTCAAGTTCACCAAGAAGGCAATAGGTAATAGTCATGAGGAAAGCAGAATGTAGAAAAAATAAACTCTTTTGTACTTAAATATTTTATAACAAGTCTTTGCCACATCTTCAGTAGTCACAAAATTAGAGTCTAAAAAACTATCATTAGCTTAAATATTAGATAATGCCAGTACAACATTGTATTTATATATAGCCCCCCCCCCATCAGTATGTTTATAGAAGGCAAAGATATTGTGGTGGTTTTATTTGGTCTGGAAAGGTGGTTCTTTGCCACAGGAAGTTTTTATACGTATCGTGATCACAACCCCCTAGAGGGAGTTTAAAGAGAGTTTTGGCAGGAAGTCTGGTCCCTTTTTGCCTTCCGGGAGAGGGAGGTAACACTGGGCTCCCTGTGGCTCGGTGCCACAGGGAGCCCAGGCCCGGAGGGCTGGGGGGTCCCCCCCCACCCCTTTTCCTTTTCCCCCCACAGCCGCTGGTTAGTGGTGGTGGCGGGGGAAGCAGGGAAGGAAGGGAGTGGGGGGGGGAGGCTTGGCCGCGCGGGCGGCCGGGCTGGGCTCGGCTCGGTGCCCGGGTCCGCCCGGACCCGCAGCCGGGCCGAGATC